>CAJQZN010041809.1:4041-20212 GCA_907164685.1 Colias eurytheme | reverse complement strand
CGCCGCCTTGTTATCCAACAGTTTAAATAAACTTTATTCCAATCATTTCAGTATGATTCATTGATAAGAAGTGTTAATGAATGGTCAAAATAGGATAAAACATAAGAATCTAAATAACGCAAAATATGTAAACAAGTCGAGAGTGTCTACTGAGCACTAGCCTACTTCTGTCACTGACAGGACAACTTATATAGAGACATTACCTTGGGTCTGGTAAAACAATCTTTTTGCTTGCTCTAGCTGCTGGAGTGCATTTCGACTTCTCCATTGCCATCAAGTAGCTGACGTCGGCCAGCACAGCCTCGAGATCCGCCATTTTGAGTCTGAATTATCACCTTCACCAGATAATATCACTTCTTCACTACACAAACACTCCACAAAAGACCAGCTCCTACTTAATTTTCAATTGATAGTCCTAACCTCCTTTACATGACGACTGAACACTCTGCTATAACACCATTTGTTGATGAGCGCTGACACATTTTCATTTTTGTAGTAATATAAATTGTACATTAGTACAAGAGAAATAGCATTTGTCGGGCATAATTGTACAAATATAAAGTTAAAGCTAATTCACGAATAGATCATAAAACTACGATTTTACAATGCCATCAGTCTATCGAAATAAAACCACAACCACCACCGTTCGGTAGTTCCGTGCTTCGAAATTGGTAGGTATCTGAAATCTGTTGGCTATGCTCTCCTCAGGATGCTCTCGATCTCAAGAACTGACACCCTCCTGACACCACTTACGACACCACAGATTAAAAAGAATTTATATCAACGTCTTTAATTTATTATTAATTTGAATGCCAATGATATGCAAACCATTCATGGCTAAACTAGTAGTCAATACCATAAAAATATTGCTTTTTTTTTTCTTCCATAATTTCTGTTAAGCAGGATCAAATCAATACTAATGTGATTGTGAAAACACAGTTCCGTTGCGCTGCGATAATATTAATAATTATCCCCTGTGTATATATACTATCTATAGAGTGCGAATAACCAAGTGGGAACAATAGGCACAGGTGGGAACAACACGACGTTCCCGCCGCGAGCGCTTGTAGTCGTGGTTGAGTGCTGTCGAAGTGCGTTGCTCTGAAATTTTTTTAATATTTACGAATAAACATGGTGAAATGTGCAGTTCTATCTTGCAAAAACGATACTAGAAAATACACAAAATTGAATTCCAGTATCACATTTCATCAGTAAGTCGATTGTTATACTTATTTTTATGAAAATAAATTTAGCATCGCGGGGGTGAAGGGGAGGTGGGAGGCGGATACGCGCAGGCTTGCTTGCGCGCCTCACTGCCGCCACGTGATCGTAGTGATGTGACCTGACCAACGCTGTACTCGATATAAAGTTTACTAGAAAAACTATATTTTAACAAATTATTTATTTAACTTTAAAATTAAAACTCTTTTAAAAAAATTTTATACATAAATTTGTGGTGTGTTTTGTATGATACACTTTCTAATATTATGAATGCGAATGTATTACTTATAGTGTAAATGTAAAGTATGTAATTTTACGATATATTTTCTGAACCGCTAAATTGATTTTGAAGATTTTGATAGTAGAATGGATAAAATTAAATAAAAAAATTATTAATATTATTTATTATATTATCATTTTAAATTATTAATCTCTTTTATTTTATTAACTTTATTATTTAAAAAGTACTCACGTTGTTCTGATATTCCAATTATACATATTTTTTAAAGTACTTATAATTAATAGAAGAAATATTCAAATGGAATAAACAAACATTATTCAGTTGGTAAACAAATTTAAAATTACATATTTATACTTAATTCATATATTTTTCCTTTAATAACTTATTGAACATAAAATTTACTTATGATACATATTTATTTACATAACTTATCGATAGTTCAACACGCAATTGATACCTACCCATCCCTATTTTTACGATGCGCACCAAGAAGCTTATATCTAATACACTGGAGATTTCATATGAACATTAACTTAACTAACTGCCTAGGTGTGAAAGGGATAAAAAAACATACAGGCGTCATTCAACGTCATATTTTCTTGTTACAAGTTAATGTTCATACTGAAATCTCCAGTGTATAAGCTTCTTGATGCGCACTGAGCAATTTGTGGCATAGGTACACGCGCTCTATACTATTGTAATAATATACCTATACTCTAAGGTCAGAACGTCAGGTCAGAACTAAGGTCAGAACCAAGAAGCTTATATCTAATACACTGGAGATTGCACTATGACCATTAACTTGTCACAAGAAAATATAACCTTGAATGACGTCAGTGTTGTTTTTTGTCTCTTTCTGTGGGTGACCACACTGGTTTGTATATTCAGGATTTTTCGAAATAAAAAAAACTAAAAATCATGGTCTATAAATAATAACGACATATATTTTTAACAGTATTTATATTATAATATTACTGGTCAACTTACATGAATAATTATCATCTTTATAGGTATATACCATTTTAATTGGTAGAGAATGATAGTTTTAAATAACGCTTGATAACTTTTGATCTCATACTACGATTTTTTAATTAAAATGAGTGCTACATACATTAAAACATCGTTTTGGTTACTCAAACTTCAGTCTAAAACTTTTCAATATTCCAAAGGGAGAGTTGCATCGCTAGTGTTGATGTGTGGTAACGATATTACAGTTCTCAGAAATTCGTATGTCTTTCAGGAGCTGTACTTACGGTTACTAATGGTTTCATGGTGGTTAATTATAATATAATTAAAATTACTTTATCCACAGTTGAGACGCAGTAACAAGAATGTGGTAAATAAAAAGGTATAGCACTTTTCAAAAGGTATTTTTTTTTCTGGACCGTAATCCTCAGGCTTAAAAAGCAAACTGCATATTCTGGCATGTTGATAAATTTTACCCTCGATAGGCACTATGGACAGCCATTTATTTCTTTTTATTTCATTTTTGGAAAGCTGAAATACGTAAAACAAAAAAATATTAGGTTAAAAAGTATAAATATCAATGTAAAAAAGAACAAACCACAATATGTGAGTGCAATACCGATGTCTTGTGTTGTTTCATTACTAGTATAAAAAATTTTAAAATGGTGTTCTAAATGTTCATCATAATATTGTTTAGCAATATATTATCGTCGCTATCCGTAAAAACCCATCATCATGGTTACCTTACTTGTTAAATTTGTTTGTTGAAAACTTGTTGAAAAATGAGGAAAGTATTAGGAAAAGAACTTATTTAACATGATTGTTTAGTAAAATGATGATAAATTTGACGATTTTTGCCATTAAATTGATTCTAAACAGGTAAATGCATGAGTATTGAGGAATATTGTAAATAACGTAAATATACACTTGCCTGTGAAATTATAGGCCAGAATTTGGTGTCCAAAAACTTCTGCAATTTTTCACAATGCAATACATTATTAATATTCGGAAAATATTTATTAAATACGCAACAATATTAACTTAAATATTCGAAGCGACGCAATTTTTTTGACACTTATGTCATATTGTCAAAGTGAGAGTTGCTACAATTTTATTATGGTAACTACCCATAATCAGGGAATATCGCTTTTTAATAATTGGTTCAGATACTTATTTTATTTAGCATAAATAATAATTGTCTCATCCAACAATGCTTCTGAATGATGTTGTTGGCAATTTATTAACAAACTCATGTACAAAAACTAACCTTTTGCACAGAATATTACAGCATACATAGTAGCCTTGGGAAAACTTCGTATTAACAGTGGCAATACCAAGTTAGGTGTGAAAGTGATAGAACACAACAATTTTCTTGTTACACGTCAAATGTTCATACCGAAATCTCCAGTGTATAAGATATAAGCTTCTTGGTCAGAACCGTAGAGTGAGAATGAACCATAGAGGAGGCACTAAAATGACAAGTAATGCGTGAGAGAAATACACTTATGACTATAAAGCTAAGAGCAAGCGAGACAGAAACATTGTTTTTTGTTTCTCTCATGTTATGCGATTTCTTTTGTTGGGGACAAAGGCAGTTTGTCCCAAACAAGCGGCTACAGTCCATTGTTTTGCTAGTTTTCTGTTTTTTTCTCGCTGTTATGTGACTTCAAAGTTTAATAAACATTGACAGTGATCTGTTTTAATCCGACTTTAAGTGAAAATATGGTGCGTTGTAGTGTGATTGGTTGTAAAAATCGGCCGGAACGAAGATTACCAAATATTACCTTTCACACGTAAGTAAACTTATTTGAAGTATATTGTTTTATAGAACTGGATATAGTTGATACATTTTCATTAACTCTAATGTGAAATTATCTACAAATATATAATATTTTCATCGAAATAGACGTAAACATTTTTTTGTGTTATCCGACTAAATTACGAAGTGTTCTTGTTGTTCAGGACGCCATTTGTTTTTACGTAGTTTCAAATTTATGGTATAATCATGTGATTAACACGAGGGATACCAGTACAGGGTAAAATTTTCCCCAAAATCGTGAAATGTTTTTTTTAATATTAAATGTTAATGTTTGTATAAAGTTTGTTACACGGTTCGGTTTTCCGGTTCAGTTTTCCTCATTTGCATTGGTTTAAGTATTTTTTTTTTCAATGTCGGTTTTTTTGTATATTCCAGGTTACGATGCACATCATAACGCTGAAGACTGCGAAGCTGGCCCTTCCACACGAGCTGCAGCTGCCACTGAAGGCAGCGAGGACGCTGCCCCGTCAGGAGAGGCCGTGTTGGAGTAAAATCCGGAAGGCCACCCCCCGCGCCTTCCTCACCGCGGTGCGGCGCGCTTTCGTCTGCTACTCGCGCGCACATTATCGCGGAACCTCTACCCATTTATTTCTACCATTCATTTTGCTGTTCATTTTCAAATAAATGTATTTCGTTTAATTTGCTTTTAATTTGAACTATTCCCAGTACTTTTTTATTATAAATAGGCACTAAAATGACAAGTAATGCGTGAGAGAAATACACTTATGACTATAAAGCTAAGTTTTTGATGTGAATATCAATTGAATACATTACAATATTTGCGTTCATGAGTAAAGGGGTTATAAGTTAAAAATAAAAATATTTTTTTTTTATATAATGTAATAAAAAATTTTTGTCTTTCGTAATTATTCCCGTATCTGTTTTATAACATATTATTCTGTCTTCTGATTCAAATTCAAATTGAATTTGAATCAGAAGAAATAGCAATTAAAACCGCATATTCTGAAACTAGCAACTACCTACTTGCAAGGGAATCACAACCTACAAGGTACTCCCCACGTCCTATAGCACAGACAAAGAAAAAATTGCTACAAGCAACATTTAAAGATACAACATATTAAAACAATTACCTAAGTTTGTTCGAAGCCCTCGGTGCGCGAGTCCGACTCGCATTTGACCTTTTTTGTCCTAATTTTACTGTATTTTCTATTATTATTTACCATTGATTGAAATGATATCTAAACTTTAGCCTTGTTTTTTTATAAAAAATATATGAACTGGGATATTTCGATATTTGTGGTTAATTGCGAGAAGTGTAAAAGCAAAAGTTGTAATAAATATTTTAAATACCTACAACTTTACCATTAAACTTTATTCCACAGTTATAGTTTTTTTTAATCCCGATCTCAGATCGATCGTAAATAACTTTTCCTCTAATTTTTGTTACCTATATTCTCTTCCGTTTGAAATTGATTTCATTGTTCTATAATATTACTTTTATGTTTCAAAAGTTAATAAAAAATCATGTTGAACAATATTACTTTGTTAATTTCAAAAGTTAATATTATATTGCCCGGCTATATATTTTATACCCGTGCGAAGCCGGAGCGGGCCGCTATGTTTTTATATACAACGTTCACAGTTTTTCTGTAGTGTATTTACTATTTAGTATCAGCATTGCACCCGTGCGAAGCCAGGGCGGGTCGCTAGTTAAGTTAATAAATAACAAAATCTTTTCAAATCTGTCTTTTTCTTCATAAACCTATCTTACAAAAAAATACCCAAACATTTATAGATATTTTGCCAGTTTTTCGGATAAAAAGTTTTTGTAATAGTTGGCAACATTGACGTAAGGATTCGCCATCTCGTTCGGGTATACGCCGATGTCGTCTCTATAGTTCATTCTCACTCTACGGTCAGAACTATTATTTGTCTATGATAATATGTCAATGTCAAAAATTTAGACATATGACATAATATGCCGAAAATGTCATTCTCAGGTGTAAATTAATTTGAATGAACATTTTATTATTTGCAGAATCTCCACACATGTAATATTTATTCAGTACAGAGCGTGATTAAGGATTTTCGATAAGGTATTTACTTATGTCAATTTCAAAAGTGATCTAAACATAATATATTGAATTCGTATTTATTTATGCGTCAATTTTTTTGCGTCTTCGTCGTTCATTTCTAATAAAGTTTTGTGTAAAAGGAAGAATTACATTCTTGCCGGTAATAACGAAGTTTGTTTTATGTTCGACGTTTCAAATCTTTATTCAGTGAGTTGTCAGGTCACGTTGATGTTAATTTTTTTTTTAAATAGGCACATATTAAACGGTATTTTAATGGATATATAATTATTATTGTAGACTTTACTATGGAGTATTGTCCGCCGAACGTAACATTGGGTGAGATATGGGTGGACCATGGGATTTCACAATGTTTTATGGAAACAGCTAGTGCAGCCTTTATAGGAGTGTTTCTCCTCATATTTGGTGTTATTCAAATCATTATGTATAAACGGTATGTATTTCCACTTTTAAATCTTAATGTTTGTATTTCATCTAAAATTGACGTTCTTTTATGAATCCAAAATTACCTAACGATAGAGTTCACAGTATCTTACAATTGCTCTCTTTTTACTCTTTAATTTGTAGAGAAAAATTATTTTTTTACTAAGTACCCCAAAATGAATTTTTAACATTTGACGTACTTAGTCAATATTATTTTTTGGCATTTAATTGTAACAGAATATGTATAGAAATAGAATTTGCAAACAGATAAATGATATCTTGATTGGATAGTGTATCATCCAAACGTGAGTTTAATGTTATCACACATAATGTTTATTTGTTCATACTGCAGTAATCAATATGATACCTGTTTCACAACATTTAGAAATTTTGATGTTGCACATACTGAATTCTACAAATTTAAAATGATTAGTTATTTAATTTTTACAGACCAGTATATTTATTTAAAAGTTTTATATACCTACATATGACCTTGAACAGAATATTTGAATTTAAAATTAATTCAAGTTGCCAACCGCCAATTTTTTTTTTGTAATGTTTGTTCTAATAAAAATCTTATAGGACTCTTAAGCTGTAAAATATGAATTGCTGGAAACAAAAATTGTTATTCACTAAATGTGATAATTATTTATGTACTTGGTCACACAATATTTGTTTAATTTACATTTTTACAAATTGTCTTTTATTATATGTGAAGTTATGATATACAATTTGTTTACAGCTATGCTACTGAAGTTATTGATGTTAGGTCATCAAAATTGTTTCTAGTTCAACTATTTTTCACATTATTTGTGCCAGTACTAGCTGTGATAAGGTTTCTGCTTCAGGCCTTTATGTTTGAAGGAGGACACATCTATGGATATATGGTATGTACTTACTAGATTAGAGCAACATTGTATACTTTTTTATTTTTTTATTTTCAGTAAAATTATTACATGATTAACTAAGTAACTACATCAAATTATTATATAATGAATATGAACATTGAACAATAATATAAAAGTAGATAAGGTGTATGTTAATATAACATATTGATAAGTTATGACTTATGATTCAGTATAGCTTATATTTTATTTTACATATTACTTTACATATTACTTATCAAACTATCTGTTTATAATAACTAGAAATTGGTATTACTTACGACACTTATGAATCAGAAACTACTTAACGCATTTTAAGACTTGATTTGTTGAACTTGTTCCTGCTTGTATTAGGATTTATAACAAAAAAATAAAAAAAATGCAGTAGATAGTGCAGGCAGCTACTATCTAATAAAATCTGCCTTAAGAGATTTCAAAAAAACGTATCTGGTTAATAGAATTAATTAGTGATAGCAATAAACTACAGCACGCGCCACTATACCAGAATTATTTATGGTAATACAAAGTTGGCGGCTGTGTCGAAATGGCGCGAAACCGGGCTACATTAGTAGTGAATATTTAAATGGAACCTGCTTATTTTTTTTATGATCAATTTCTTTATCGCGTCTGTATAGTTGAATAGTTCATGTTTTACAACATCGATTGTATCTTTAATTTTTTAATATTAATAATTTATAATTAAGATGTTGATATCACTGCATTGCATGTAACATATAGGTAAAATATTTTTATATACATGTTCACAACACTGCAATCATTTTTCACACTTGTTCTAATATACATCAATTGAATATTTACCTACCTAGAACACAAAATCTATACTATAATTTCAGTAAAAGTTTTTTATTCATAATAGAATACAAACTAAACTAATACTATGTAATACAACAACATAAATAAGGAATAAGTAAGTTGATTACCTTGGCATTTTATAGTGCACATGTATGTATACAGTTGATCAAGAATTTAAACGTTTTTATATTCTACCCGTATTAATATCTTCATGCGGTGTTTACGCTATTTTTTATCTCTTAGATTTTTTCTAGTTACTGCATAACGAGTAGAATTATTAATAAAAAAAATTATTACAAAATTTAATAATTGTCATATTCTTCAATGGTACATTCACACATTTTTGCAAATAGTGAGGTAAATAAAAAATACGCATATTTAAACAGTGCACTCGCTATTCGCCTTGAGATTTGCGAATTTGTGTTGCCCGTTCGTGGACCGGTTTTTCGTACGTAATCGGAAGACGAATTTGTGAACTGTGGTTTGCTGCGACATTCGTATACGAATGTTTCGTCGAATATATCGGCGAATAGCGAGCACGAATGTGTAAATATATCATAAAAACAATATTTGAATTTAATAAGTATAAAATTATCTCAACCACAAATGTTAAATAACTGATACTTCTCATACAAACGTTTCAATACTTTTTCCCAATTAGCTGATGAGTTCACCAGACACTCCAGACCTAGTCCTTATCTGAAAGCCTACTTTTGTCTTTCAGATCGTAGCGTTGGTGGTGAATCTTATAGTTTTTCCGCTGTCAGCGTATTTGGCGTCGCTTGAGAGGCGATTTTTGTTGCCTTCAGTGCCGCCGAGAGGACATGGATTCGTTTTGCTCGTATTTTGGGCTATGATATTCGTGTCCGAGAACTTATCGTTCTTAAATCTTAATAAGGAAGGATGGTGGTGGCATCTAAAGAAGTATGTACCTACAATGACGATATGATATCTTTTCAGCATTTATTAATTTCTCTATATTTACTAATTTATAATTTCAGCCTCCAAGATCGCTTGGAAATGGCATTATTCGTAGGGAGATATGTGTCTTGTATGATCATGTTCATATTGGGAATGAAGGCTCCTGGTATTATGCACCAGTTCGAATATCTTGAAGGAGAAGATGGTAATAGAAGGAATTTACTTCCAAGGGTAAGAAAATATTATATTAGTGAACTTGAATTGTATAAATAGGATGTGATAAGAATTTATAGTGTTAGCTATAATATTAGATATATAATTATAAAATATTAGCTAAATTATTATGCACTGATAATTTTTAATAAGATCTCCTGCGGAAAATTCGTGGCTGTATAATACAGTATATCCTACCTGTTTTTTTAACACTGTCTATGTTATTTTTATGACAAGATTTTAATAATGACATCCATTTTTAGAAGATTTTCGCCAACTGTGACAATGTCATAATATTCAATAGAATTTTTGTAGATATTATTTTATTTATCTAGTTTTAAGATGTCATGTCCATATCAAAATTATTATGGTACTATACAATCTGAAAAATATTTGATCAAAAAGGTATTCCCTACAATATTGTTTCTACGATTTGTTCATATCTTTACTTAATTAACATGTTAATACTTTATCCGGAACTGCAGGTAGTCATTTAATTTTATGTTCTCTAAAAAAACTATTTGCATTATTGCCTATATAATTATGATATTAAAACAATTGGCTTTTTATTACAAACAATTATATTATAATTTATCAATACCACAATTATTACGCCAGTCACAATCGATAACACTCTTATTTATTATGCATGCAATGTCTACTAAAAATTGCAAGTAATTTAATTAATCTCTTCGCAGGACGAAAACAGATCTACATTTCGGAATGTGTTTAGCAAATTGCGAACACTTTTACCTTTCCTTTGGCCAAAGAACAGTCTATGGTTGCAAATCTATGTGCTTATATGTATTTTGGCTCTGATTGCTGGAAGAGTCATCAATTTGTATGTTCCCATCTATAATAAACTTATCGGTGAGTAATTCTTCAATTGTTCAGTATCTATTACTTCACGCGAATCTATGTATATTTATGTAAATGTATCAATTGTCAAGGATAATGATATCTGTTGTATCAATTATCAAACTGTATCCATAATCTAAACAATGCGAAGTTTAATTCGTTCATTATACTCTAATTGCTATAGAACATAATCAGCTATAAGAAACCAAAATTCAAGACTACTTGTACTCATCACGTACCTCTCAATCGGAAAAACATTATCTTTATAAGTAATTTCGTAGGTCCGTTGTTTACATAGGCACGTAAAATAGCAAGGGGTTATCGCATTATCGTAATGGTCATTTATCTTAGTGCTTGTACGTTAGGAATAGTCGGGGTCAGGTGTATCTTTCGCGTAGTAAAAAAAAAAATTTGCGAACATAGTAAAAAAACGGTTTTATCAAAACCGTCTGACCTTCATAATCGGGAGAAACGTGTTTGGCTCGCGGTTTTATACTTTAGAATGTGGTCAATACTTTTTCTCCTCTGTTCGCTGTATCGATCGTTTTCTGGAAGTGGAAATGGCATGAGTTCGAGTTAATTTTGTTTAAGAAATTTTAGTTGAATCACTCAAGGATTTTTGATAATATACATTGTGCTCTGGCTGATTTACCGAATATTAAATAAAAGTTTCAATGGATTACATAATTGATATCATATTAGTGTACCTAGATGATGTAATGTACTCAAATATTTGATGTACATACAAAAAACTTGATGTTATCACTCTAAAAATGTATGAAACACAAAGGCGGGCTGCAAAAAATCAATAAAAAAGCAAGTGTATCTTGAGAATGCTTATCAGCGATCGGGTTTTATGATTTTAAATTAATTTATATATGTATTTGATTTTTACTATTACAATTTAAGCAAAAAAAAAAAATCATCCGTTTAAGCTGTAAATTATTAAAATATTGTTGGATATAAATTCAATTGATTTCAAAACTATATATGTATTGAGTATAATATGCTAATAAGCAAATATATGATAAGAGAAAATTATAAATACGTATTCCAGTAACAATTTTTTAAAGAAACAGGAAAAGATTCGCGAATATTGATATTCTTATAGCAGTGTTTTAATAGTAGGTGACCTTGGTGTAATATATTTCAGACATTATGTAATGTGTATTTCGTTTGTAAATCAATGAACTTTATTTAACTAGCAATCCGCTCCGGCTTCGCCCGTGAAACATGTTTACGTTTTCTCTCCATAAGAACCATCCTCGTTCAAGGAGCGAACGTTATTCTTAATGCTTCCATTGTAGGTACACTTTAAGATAATAAATAGTTTTATTCGAAATCGAATAATAATCTGTTAATAAAACACGTGGAAAGAACAACCTCAATGAGTTATTATTAATGCAGACGCCCATTTAAATTCAGCCTCTCTTTTTTGATTCTGGTTTCAATGAAACAAAACCAGTTACATATTATAAATTTACAAATTAACTACATTTTTTTTAATTTGAATAATAATAATCTAAATAAAGAATTATTATGAATACTAAATTTATATATACTTACGATTAACTTGTGTACAATGATTTTTTTGAGATTTTTTTATAATAATTATTTTTAAAGAAGTCTATTAATAATACATATATATATTATGGAAAACGATAAGAATTGGGAAAAATTAGGTTAGGAATTATGAATATAACCAACAAAGTACGCTTGTAGTGTTTCTGTAGGTTAACAGTCCGTATTATATTGCATGTATTTAGCAGGATTTAGGTCACACTTGGTTTGTTGTGGTATCAAATCATCGTAAAAACCGATGTTTAGCCTTGATTTATATTGGTTCTTTATTTAATACATTTTATTCTTGACATTTTTTTGTATAGCAAATGTTTACAATATACCACCTTACAATATACCACCACTTCCTCGAGGTACTTACTACATTGTTTCGTAATTTTTACCGAATACTGTTCAAAACCTTATTATTATTAGCAATACTTATCCTTGGTCCGGGTGTTTTATTTATCTAAGCAAAATTCATCCATATCTTCATATACATAATAGTCAATCCCCTTGGAATTTCGCTTTCTTATTGTAATATATTACGACATTAATATAAACAATTCTCCCAGTGAACAGTCTATCAATACCGCCCCTCGAGTTTCGATGGGACCTGGTGGTGATTTACGTGCTCTTCAAGTTCCTGCAAGGCGGTGGTACTGGAGGTATGGGCTTCCTGAACAACCTCCGATCGTTCCTATGGATTAGGGTACAGCAGTACACTACTAGGGAATTACAGGTAAGATTTGGTATAATTCTTTATTTTATTTTTACGTAAATTTTTAATAGCTATTAGCAATTGTGATAACTTTGATAGAGCAAGCTTTTACGATTACCCGTTTTATAATTTAAAACAATTTTAACATTTTATTCATTTAAGTAGGTTTTTCCTAAAGAAGTTTGAATTTTGAATAACCAACAAATAACAATTTGGTTGATGGTCATATTTATTCAATATCTTCGACCTCCAATTTTTTCTATATCCTAAATTAAAGTTAAGCCTATGTATATTAATAGATCATAACACCATCACCTCACGAATTCAAAATATATTTTACATTATCTGTATAAAAATTAACAAACTGACATTGTTCCAGTTAGAGTTATTCAGGCACCTCCACGACCTGCCTCTCAAATGGCACTTGTCTCGCAAGACGGGAGAGGTTCTGCGAGTTATGGATAGAGGAACGGATTCCATAGACAACTTATTGTCATATATTCTATTCTCTATTACACCAACGTTGGTGGACATCCTGGTGGCTGTAGTGTACTTTGTGTCCCAGTATAATGTGTGGTTCGGTGTTATTGTCTTCTCTACTATGCTGCTTTATATACGTAAGTTATCTGCTGTAGTAGTGTTGATTAAACAATTATTTACTACGCCGAATAAGATTTTGAGGAACAAGATCCTCAATTATGTTTTGCAAAGCAAGTATAAAAACGAGAATAGTACCCATTTTCAAAACAAAAAAATAATGATTAAAATCGGAATTTACCAACCAGTGAACTATATATAGAACATGGCTATTCTAATACCAAAATATCGATATTCTGCCTAAGCACCCTTCGAAAGTTCAATTCTATTTCATGAATAACTGAATAAGTATACTATAAATTTCGCTGCTAATAAATAAATGCTAATTTTCAGTTGCGACGATCGCGGTAACAGAATGGCGGACGAAATTCCAAAGGCGTATGAATCTAGCTGACAACGAACAAAAGGCTCGGTCCGTAGATTCACTTCTTAATTACGAAACCGTGAAGTACTATGGAGCTGAATCGTATGAGGTTGTGTCTTATAGAGATGCTATTGTACATTATCAGGTAAAGTACACTATGGACGTTTCTTTGGTTGTTTATCGATCACTTAGAAATGATTGAATAGACCTGTATGAATACAAGTTTTTATTCCTTGCAATATAATATAATGTCTACTCGATACTTTTATGTTGGTTCTTCATAGTTGACTGATTCAAGTACTCTAAGTAATTACTGATAAAGTTTACAATTTCGGTGAATTTCGACAAAAAAAAAATTTTTGGGTAGTTTAAAAAAATAATATACAAAAATTGAGTTATTTTTTTTCTCAGAACTTATAGCAAATTTATTTATTTCAGAAAGAAGAATTCAAATCGTTGCTTACCTTGAACATTCTGAACACAATGCAGAATGTTATCATATGCACTGGTAAGTGTATAAAAATGTAAATATGTAAGTCGATAAATTAACTGCACATAATAATTAATTTGCCATTTATCTTAACAATTATTGTAATTCAATTTGTTACCTCACATAGCACATTACATATTAAGTGATTAAGATAATTGTTTACATACATTGCATTTATGAATTGTCTATTTTAAGATCTATTTAATTACTGTATTGTTTATTTATTAAAATACCTGTGTTGAATATTTGTTTGTATAATAAATAGTATATTTTGGGTTTTCTTTAATAATGTATTTAATTGCTGCCCATTTTATATAAATTAATAATAAGTTAAATCCGTGCCCGTGTAATAAAATTTTATTTGAAATAATGATTAAACATGTAATTAAGAATCTATTATTTTTTTTAGCTAGGGAAATTTAAGCTAATATATTTAATATGTATAATGTATTCAATAATCTGAATTTAATTTGAATATTATACGGCGTCAAAATACTATTACGACACTATTAATTGGCCACAAAAGTTTGTTATATAATATTATTAAAATTAGTTTTTCATAATATTATAAATGCGAAAGTCTGTCTGTATGTCTGTTACGCTTTAACGACTAAAACCACGAGTAACGAGTTGGATGAAAGTTGAAATGAAAATAGTCCAAGAGTCAACAATATACTTTTTTATTAATCTCGCTATACAAATGATTATTTTTCAGTATAGATAAAAAAAATTCTTTTTGCAGGTTTACTCGCCGGTTCATTGTTAGCGGTGTCCATGGTTGTACGTACATATGAGTTAACGGTCGGAGACTATGTTTTATTCGCATCCTATATCGTGCAGTTGTATGTACCGTTGAACTGGTTTGGAACTTACTATAGGTGAGATATATTGTTGATTATTTTTAAAAGTAGTTAATTATGCTGTAAACTAACAGCTTACTTCTCTTAGCGGTATCGCCATTTTTCCTGAAGTTTTTAACGTTTTTTACTTATAATAATATAATCCATAATTGTATAGCGAAATATAAGAAAACTGGTATAGTAAATAAGTGAGTAATAAAATAAGTGTTTAATTGCTGTAAAATTCTCGATGAAAGTCTTAAAGAAAAATCTGTAACATTTCTATACCTTTCATTGTAGAACTACCTTTAATTATACCACTAATTACTTTTACAGGGCGATACAAAAGAACTTCGTGGACATGGAGAACATGTTCGACCTAATGCGTGTGGACTCAGATGTGAAAGACGCGCTCGGAGCCCCGGAGTTGCTCGTCCGTCGCGGTGGTATTGAATTCAAACACGTGTCCTTTGGCTATGGGCCCGAGAGATTGGTCCTGAATAATATTAGTTTTAAAGTTGCGCCAGGGTCTACTGTTGCGTTGGTGAGTTTCTAAATAACGTAAATTTAGTTTTGAGCTATTTTTCATATTATTTAATATATTTTTTTAATTTATTCACTATCCTTCATTATAAAAATAATGTATATTTCCTTTCCTATCAACAAAATTATGTTAAGCATAATATTGAAAATTGGGGAGTTGAAGAGAAATAAATGTTTAATTTTCCATAATCACAATGCGTACAAAAGTGCGTGCTTAATCTATACAGTGCAGAACTAAGGTTAAACTGAGGTTGCGTGCGAACACGTTAACGTAGCGTCAACCAATAGGAAGGCACGATGACGCGTCACAGACGCAGGGACTACTAGCTGCCTTCTAAAACATTAAATTTATTTCTCCAACAGGAGATAGTAGATTTCAAACTTTGATATTTCAAATTAATAGCAGTTTTTGGAAGAGAAGTTTGTTCATAAGCACCTTTAAATATTTTCGCGAACGATTCTTTATACGAGTTAACTACATGGGCTAAACTTGACTTAAAATTTCCATAGGTGGGTCCAAGTGGAGCCGGCAAATCCACGATAATGCGTCTCCTATTCCGTTTCTACGACGTGAACGAGGGCGCGGTGCTGGTGGACGGGCAGGACGTGCGCACGGTCACGCAGGCCTCGCTGCGGGCCAACAT
>CAJQZN010041808.1:0-19159 GCA_907164685.1 Colias eurytheme | reverse complement strand
CTACGGAACCCTTTGTGCGCGAGCCCGACTCGCACTTGGCCGGTTTTATTATATATAAGATATATGGCGTGGACTAAGTAACAGAATATTATTATTATAATCAACTAGCTTTCCTTCCACGGTTTCACCTGTGAAGTCAAAGGAAAATTCGTATAGTTCCCGTTCTCGTGGGATTTTTCATGTCAACCTTCTTCATGTCTCAAGCTATCTCTTTACCAATTTTCATCCCAATCAATTCAGTGGTTAAGGCGTGTAGAATAAACAAACAGACAGAGTTACTTTTGCATTTATAATATAAGTAACGTAATAAAAATATAAGTAAGTAATTTCCTCAGAGGATGACTAACCCACGCCCTGCGAAGTAAAAAGGTCGCTAACCATTATATTATTCATCCACTATCAAAATTTAAATTAATAACATCAAAAAAAAGCACTCAAAAGCTATTTTCCATATATAACACCTAAAAGGATTTTTTTACATAGGCGCGAAGTATTTTTATTGTTTTATTTATTTATTACTAACTTTGACAACTTAATTTAAGTTATCTATACTAATATTATAAAGCTGAAGAGTTTGTTTGTTTGTTTGAACGCGCTTATCTCAAGAACTACTATTCCGATTTGAAAAATTCTTTCAGTGTTAGATACCCCATTTATCGAGGAAGGCTATATTATATCATTGAGCTTAGACCAACAGGAACGGAGCAATGCGGGTAAAACCGCAGGACACAGCTAGTTTGCGATAAAATAACATCACCTCTTTGATACACTACAAACTGCTCTATCAACCGATGATAGTCTCGTTAAAATAGGTTTAGCCGTTTATTATGGACAGAGGGAACAATAGACATTCAAGATGTTATATAGCTGAAATGAAAAAATGTAACTTAAATACTGTCCGTGAAAAAAAATTGGAATCAATCGAATCGTTTTTGTGTCAAACATTTACAAACATACAAAAACACAATTTTTTCCACTTTAGATAGGTATGAACGTGTTAAAATGAAATATGTTTTTGAACTGTCAATTTTCAACATTAAAAAATGTGAAGAATTTTTTCTTTGATTTATGACTCTGGATATAAGTTTTACGTTTTAAAAAATATATAAATGTAAAGAATGAAATACATCATAAATTTTTTATAGTTATTTTTGCCAGTTAAAAAACCCGGTCAAGTTTGAATTTCATCGCAAGGTTACAATTTTAGTACAAGTGAATTTTACAATTTAATAGCATGCACGTTTTAATATAGTAACTATAAAACGCGCGGAGCAGCTAGTTTAACAGTTAAACTAGCTGCTCCGCGCGGTTTCACCCCCGTGGTTCCACTCCTGTTGGTCGTAACGTGATGATATATAGCCTATAACCTTCCTCGATAAATGGGCTATCTAACACCGAAAGAATTTTTCAAATCGGACCAGTAGTTCCCGAGATTAGCGCGTTCAAACAAACTCTTTAGCTTTATAATATTAGTATAGATTCATAAAAACCTATGTATATTTTTGTTAATGAGTTCGTGTATTTTTCCTTTGCAAAAAAGTTTAATAGTTTTCAAATTAAACTAAACTTATGAATATTGGCGGCTAAAATCCATAATGTACTTGTACAACTTATTTTTTATTTTATTTTTTAGTCTTTTCAACAGACAACTTGCGCATTTTAATTAATTATCATATATTGTATAATAGTGTAAAGATAATAGCTAAGGCCGATCGATCGATCGAAAAAGAACAGACGAATTGAGCACCCTTCTTTTTTTGAAGTCGGTTGAAAATTGTATCAAACCAAAAGTATCTTGTAAACATATATATATATATATATATTTTATTTATATATTATAAAGGCGAAAGTTTGTAAGGATGTATGGATGTATGGATGTATGGATGTTTGTTACTCTTTCACGTAAAAACTACTGAACCGATTACAATGAAATTTAGCACACATATAGAGGGTAACTTGGATTAACACATAGCATAGTTTTTATCCCGGAAATCCCACGGGAACGGGAACTATGCGGGTTTTCCTTTGCAAACGCGGGCGAAGCCGCGGGCGGAAATCTAGTTTTATTTATAAAGATTTATTGTAATGAAAAAAATCGACGAATTGTTACTAATTGCATATTGTTGTTTTTTACTAATTTATTCTAATCATCTTTCTGTCATTATTTTTTATAAATTCGCCAGAGTTATTTCGGCCATATTTTACTTGATGAATAATCAAAACATATTGATAGTGTCTGACAGCATAAAATACGTGTTAAATATTGCTTTGAATTACTGTCAAAAACACATAATTGGATTTTTTGTTCTTTGAAAAATTATATTTAAAAATCACGATATTTCACACGTGATTTCAAACTGGTTTAAAATAAAAAATAAAAATAAAAAAATTGTCTGTGGTGTTAGAATATATTTTATTATCTGTCGATTTTGATGTATATTTTAAATTAATTCTGTAACAATGGGGATCAGATAATTTATTTGCAATAAATCTTATTTCAACAAAGGTTACGTTTTATAGTTTTCCTGTGGCCTCTGTGAAAACTTGCGATTTTAAATATTATTTTAATATTTAAAAAATATTATAATACTAGCATTCCGCCCGCGGCTTCGCCCGCGCAGTCAAAGAAAAACCCGCATAGTTGCCGTTCCCGTGGGATTTCCGGGATTGCGTCATTTTCCCGGGATAAAAAGTAGCCTATGTCCTTTCTCGGGTATCAAAATATCTCTATACCAAATTTCATGCAAATTGGTTCAGTAGTTAAGGCGTGATTGAGTAACAGACAGACAGACAGAGTTACTTTCGCATTTATAATATTAAGTATAGATTAACGTATTTACTAAATACATGAAAAAAATTCTGACTCCACTCGGACCCTCCATTCGGACATGAAATTTGGCGGAATTGTCTACTATTTTCGTAGAAAACGTCAGTTAAAAAAACGAAAGATTATGATGTTATAAATTATAGAAAAAGATGACTAAATGTTGACCAGAAAAAAAGACCCTTTTTTCTTGAATATCATGATTACTGTATTGAATAAAATCTGTCTGTCTACTGTCTTGGCAAAGAAAACAAATAACTCAAGATCGTCTTGTATAAACTATAATTCAAAATCTTAAAAGCATTATGAATTGTATGGTTTATTTTTTTATATTTAAAAATTCAAACAAAAATAGAAATATACATAACTAGCTGCTCCGCGCGGTTTCACCCCCGTGGCTCCACTCCTGTTGGCCGTAGCGTGTTGATATATAGCCTATAGCCTTCCTCGATAATTGGGCTATCTAACACCGAAAGAATTTTTCAAATCGGACCAGTAGTTCACGTGATTAGCGCGTTCAAACAAACAAACAAACTCTTCAGCTTTATAATATTAGTATAATAAGTAGATATAATAAATATACCCGTATTTTGAAACTACGGTACGTACCTATTGCAAATAATTATTATGTCAATGTTGAAATTGATTGATGTTTATTTAAATTAATGTTTGAGTTTCAATTCACATTTGTAATTATTGGTAAAGAGATTTCTATGTTTATATACAGGGTGTCCCGCTATTGGTATACTAAGCGCGAAGGAACTTGTAGTTTTGCATACACTGATCACGTAAAAAATACTTTTAAAAAAAATTACGTCCAAATTTTTTTGCTAAATTTTTCCTGAATATCCATGTTTTCTTCTCTAGCTTCGCGCAGCCGGCGTAAACCGCTTCTCTAATATGAGCATTTTATCTATGAAAACATAATCTTAAACGATAGCTCACGTGCTGGTGGCAAAGTTGGGCGGCTCGCTTGTTATGGGTGTACACATAGAGTTTTAAGAATTCATCTATTTGAAAAAAAAATGCGTCTGGATTTTTTTAATTATTTTTTACGTACTCAGCGTATGCAAAACTATAACCTCCTTTGAGCTTAGTATACCAACAGTGGGACACCCTGTATATTATAAGAATAAGATGCGAAAGTTTGTGAGGATATGTGTGTGTGTGTTTGTTGCTCTTTCACGCACATACTACTGAACCGATTACAATTAAATTTAGCACACATAATAGAGGGTAACTTGGATTTATCCCGGAAATCCCACGGGAAAGGACACTATGCGGGTTTTTCTTTGAAGACGCGGGTGAAGCCGCGGACAGAAAGCTAGTTTTACATAATATGTAACTACATATCATATCAATATCATGATACCTAAGAAGTGTTTAGGTGAAAAACTCATTTGAAATTGATCAACAAACAACAATAAGATTTAATCTCTTATAATAAAATTCTCGTGTCACAACTCACAATGTTAGTCTGCATACTCCTCCGAAACGGGTGGACCGATTCTCATGAAATTTTCTGTGCATATCGGGTAAGTCTGAGAATCGGCCAACATCTATTTTTCATATGTACCACGGGTGAAGCCGGGGCGGACCGCTAGTTAACTATAATATTCTTTACTAGCTTCCGCCCGCGGCTCTGTCGGTCTTCGCGTAGATGGTTTATTTCTCCATTTTGAGTAACTCTGACAATGATATCTTTTAAAAAAAATTTAATCATATATTTGGGTTTGGTATCGATCCAGTAACACCCCGTGCTATTTATTTTTTCAATATTTTCAATGTACAGAATTGACCCTTCGACAGATTTATTATTATGTAGATAATAATATGTTATTTTGTGTTAAAAAGTAATAAATAGCTATCCAATCGTTTATTAATTTATACAAACAAGCTTAATTATCATATAACAATAATAAGATTATAATAAAAATTTAATTTATTCTTATTCTATCACTACATGTATAAAATAATAAAACAAAGTCGCTTCCCGCGTCTGTCCGTCTCTATGTATGCTTAGATCTTTAAAACTACGCAAGAGATTATGATTTTTTTTAATAGATAGAGTGATTCAAGAGGAAGGTTTAAGTATATAATTTGCTTAGTTTTTAGACCGGGCGGAAAGCTAGTTTCTAATATAAATATCGTTCAGTATTCTGACGTATAATAATACTAACTTTCTGCTCGCGGCTTCGCCCGCTTTGTCTAAAACCTAATAAATTATATACTAAAACGGTAAAACCTTCCTCTTGAAACACTCTATCAATTAAAAAAGATCGCATCAAAATCCGTTGCGTAGTTTTAAAAGATTAAAGCATACATAGGGATATAGGTACAAAGAAAGCGACTTTTTAATACTAACTATGTAGTGAATATACTATGTTTTATGATACTACAATAACGTCAAATAAATAAATAAATAAATATTAATACACAAATCGACCTAGTCCCACAGTAAGCTCAATTAAGGCTTGTGTTGTGGGTACTAGGCGACGATAAATATAATATTTAATAAATACATATATAGATAATTACACCCAGACCCAAGAACAAATAATTGAGTTCATCACACAAATATTTGCCCTGACCGGGGATCGAACCCGGGACCGTCGGCTCAGTAGGCAGTTACATTACCACTGCGCCAACCGCGTCGTCAAACGCAACTAAAATGCAAATAACATGCGTATGCAAAGCAAAATAATCAAAAATTTATAATTATATATGGCTTCCTCAGCAATTGAGGTCCATGGTGCTTTGACGTCAATCGGTCAATAACCTTTGTAAAGTGCATTCCGAAAAGTATTTTGAGAAGTGGGAATTTCCCAAGGGTCGAGTTTTGGCTGTATGATAAGTTATGGCCCTTGTTTTGGCCCGTCATGGAATTGATATTGTAAATCGAGAGGTATAGCCCTTGTTGTTTTAAATATCCATCATGTCATCACTACATAGTGTAAAACAAAGTCGCTTTCTCTGTCCCTATGTCCCTGTGTATGCTTAAATCTTTAAAACTGCGGCAATTATGATGTGGTTTTTTTAATAGATAGAGTGATTCAAGAGGAAGGTTTTAGTATATAATTTACTAGCTTTCCGCCTGCGGCTTCGCCCGCGTTTTCAAAGAAAAACCCGCATAGTTCCCGTTCCCGTGGGATTTCCGGGATAAAACCTAGCCTATGTTACTCGTGGATAATGTAGCTTTCGAATGGTGAAAGAATTTTTAAAATCGGTCCAGTAGTTTATGAGCCTATTCATTACAATCAAACAAACAAACAAACAAAGTTTTCCTCTTTATAATATTTGTGTAGATTATGTTTTAGACAAAGCGGGCGAAGTCGCGGGAGGATAGCTAGTAAAGATATAATATTATGATTATTTGGTAGTATAAATTTAAAACTATTTGGGTCAGTATCTACGATATTTTTCAAGCTCAAATGAAGCCGTTACGCTTCAAAACGTACTAAAAATAAATATACAAACATAAAAACATAACCTTCCTTTTCCCGGTGCAGTCGGTTAAAAATACGAACACTAATTTAACAACATGTTTATTACGAAAAAGTATTTTATATAAAAAATAAATTATACTCACAAAAACACTATTTTTGTCATCTCGCTTCAAATAACTTGCGGTTAATAAATCACAATTCTTTTGTTTCGTCATGGTCAAAGACCTATGAATTGACCAATATATTTCAAGTTAAAAAGTACCTTATAGCAAAGAAATAAGGTATATTTTAGCATGATAAGCGCGATGTACCGCTATAAAAAAATATTAGAATATGCGAAGTGCTTTTTGGCCTTAAAGCTAAATGATTTGGAAAGGTGTGAAAGCAATATTTGTGTGTTTTGAAATTATATACGTACCTACTGTTTAATATTCTATTTTTATATTAAATTTTTGCTTCGTCCCATTTTGAAACTTTTGACTCCATGTGCAAATTACAACTGTTAGTCACTATTTAGTAATCACTTGCTACGTTTAAAATGTCGATGTTTCGTAATGAACATTTTTTAAAGCTAAAAATAAAATATTTTTTGTATTTCAAATTATAACATTCAAGATTAATATCTCAACAAATGTTTTACAATTTTACGCTGATTAAATTACAACAATTAAACTATAATTAAACTTGAATAGAACGTAAATAACGAAAGTAAGACTACGTCATACATTCTTTTGCACTATGAAAGGCAATAAGATGAGCTGTTTTGTTTTTTTTTATCAGACGGCGCGTCGTCAATCTTAGTGGCCAGTAATATTTTTTTTACATTTCACTTGACCGCTTTGATCGTGTAGCCGTAACAGAATCATGTTCCAAATTCGAATTTTTCACTAAAGAGGCGGCAATTATTTTTTTTTTTATAAAGCAGCATTGAAAAAATGTGTCCCTGCGTAAAAATTAAAATAAATCGGAAATAAACTGACCTTCTTGATACGGTTTATTACTGTTCTGAGGTCAGGTTCATCGTAATATTATGTCAGTTATTGATATTGAATAATTTTTAAATCTTAATTTCAATGTGAATGGCATGAATGGGTTTATATAATCTACCAGCCTTATTTTTTATACTTAGCCTAGGTTTGTTCCACAGATAATTAATTCCAAATTTATATGTCAATAAAAAAGAAAGCATTTTAAAATAATATAATTACTATTTATACATATTTTTCATTTTAATTCAAATATCATCATCTTCAATGAAAGTTTCTAAGATACTTAACCTCTTTTGTAAACCTTTCTTTGTTCCTAATTCGAAATTGCTTGTGAAGAAAAAGCTATTCAATTTCTTTTTAATGCTTTTCAATTTTTGAGACGGCAACATCTACAAAAAAAAAATTTTCCTAATTCTAAATTCAAACCAAAACATTTTCTTTGTCTTCTATTATCATTTAACAGTGAATTAAATTTATTTTAGTTTTATTGCAATTGAAGAAGAAAAATTGTCTGAGTCTGTTTGGATATTTATAATTTTTATATTATATTGAAGTGAAAGTAGTTTTTCCTGCTGAAACTTGGTTTTATCTGAATCTTTCATAATATTCTGTAAGTATCCCCAATCTATACTTTATTTTATTAATAGATATTATAAAGCTGAAGTGTTTGTTTGTTTGAACGCGCTGATCTCAGGAACTACTGGTCCGATTTGAAAAATTCTTTCGGTGTTAGATAGCCCATTTATCGAGGAAGGCTATAGGCTATATATCATCACGCTTAGACCAACAGGAGCGGAGCAATGCGGGCCAAACCGCGGGGCACAGCTAGTATCCTAAATGAATAGCTCTCTATTTAAATAAAATAATGCGGAAACGAATTTACGAGATTTATTAATTTAAAAGCACATTATCAGTTCTATATGTCAATAGCTAATTAACATGCATACCTACATGTTAATTACATTTTTATAATAAATATCTATATTTTATTTAAATATTGTCATTATATAAATGCACATGCATTATTTTAATTTATGTTAATGGATTTTTTAATAGCCATAATTTTGGCATTTGTATTTAGGTACCTATAATTTAGAGATCCGCAGTGAAGATATAGTGTCATAAACAATTTATTTATGACTTTATTGTACAATACCAGTAATAAAAAGATATATATTTTAACATGGAGAACATGAATATGGTAAGTGCACAATAGGCCTTATTGCTTAAAGCAATCTCTTCCAGGCAACCAAAAAAGGACATGTACGATGCTGGCATAGGTAGTTAGCAGTGACAATACAATATTTTCATGGTTGTCGTTTTATATTATAAACTAGCTGTGCTCCGCGGTTTGACCCGCAGTGCTCTGCTGATGTTGGTCTCAACGAAATGATATATAGCATTCCTCGATATATGGGCTATCTAACACCGAAATAATTTTTCAAATCGTACCAGTAGTTTCTGAGATTAGCGTGTTCAAACAAACAAACTCTTCAGCTTTATAATATTACTGTGCCCCGCGATTTCACCCGCAGTGCTTCACTCCTGTTGGTCATAGCGTGATGATATATAGCCTATAGCCTAAATGGGCTATCTAATACTGAAAGAATTTTTCAAATCGGACCAGTACTTTCTGAGATCAGCGCGTTCAATCAAAAATACTCTTCAACTTTATAATCCTACTAATATGTATTATAAATTCGAAAGTTTGTGAGAATGTGTGTGTCTTTGTTACTCTTTCACGTAAATACTACTGAACCGATTACAATGAAATTAAGCACACATATAGAGAATAACTTGGATTAACTGCACATAGGATAGGTTTTATCCCGGAAATCTCGGAAACGGGAACTATGTGGGATTTCTTTGAAAATGCGGGCGAAGCCGCGGGCAAACATATAGCTAATAAACGCAATATCACACTTTGCATTTAGTACGAATTCGTTATTTGCAATAAATACCAACATTATACTAAATCCGAGTTTGTAGGTTAGTTTAGCAACGAACCTGTTACTGGCTTATGTAACCTTATTTAGACGTGGCGGAGTAGATATTAATTTAACGGTTTTAAAGCGGGGTTTAATTAGATTTAAATAACTTGAGATGATTTTGATTGATGCTGAAGGTCGTTTTTTGAACTTATTCTGGTCAACTTATGTTTTACGAGACGAGAATTTTTCATCGAAACGATAATGTCGGGGTGGATTTAATCAAATATTACCTAACGGTTTTAAAACCCTCCTTTTTAGTTCTATTACATAGAGAAGGTAATATTAACAACAATAAATGGGTCTAAAACTAAGAATAAGATTACATAAGGTATTTATTAAATAGGTATTTTAGAATGGCATAAGTTACAACATATTAACATGTTTATAGCATAAGCATTGTTTTATAAATTACTAGCAGTCCGCCCCGGCTTCGCCCGTGGTACATATTTACGTTTTCTCTACGTAAGAACCATCCTCGTACTTCAAGGAATATAATAAAAAAATAATTAACGAAATCGGTTCAGCCGTTCTCAAGTTATGCGCTTACCAACACATTTTGAGATTCATTTCTATATTATAGATGGTTTTAAACTACAATTATGTTCACATTTATTAGAGCTATCTAAAAGCCCAGGCTTCGTCCGTGTAGAATTATGTTAATTTAGACTTCAACTATCTTACCACAAAAAAATTTAGACAGGGTTTAACTTTAAGCGCGGGTTCTCTTTAATCTGGTTTTGTCGTATTTCACATAGACATCTATATTAAAGTGACAGATCCCTGGTTTAAAGTTAGACCGTGTTTAAATTGTTTTGTGGTAAGACCATTAGTAATTTATATTTAAATCAATCAATTTCCAACATCAACGCAATGCTAGAAAAGCTAAAAAATGCTTATTTTTTTAAATCATTAAATAAACACGGGCAAGGTTGTGTCAAACATTATCTGTGACACATCTATGTCAGAACACTCTTTTTGTCACAGTGAAGGTGACATGGAGATTTGACCAAAACTGTATGGTAAAAAATGCATAATTTACGCAGTAGAGTACAAAAAACTAACTTATAAAACGTTACTAGGTATCTGTAATTTACATTGCACTAGCTTACCGCCCGGGGCTTCGCCCGCCTTGTCTAAAAGTTAAAACAAATTATTTATTTATCAATTTAATATACCACACCAAGTAAATATTTACAAATCGTCAAAAGGCTTAGTTTTAAAGATAGACAGATGGAAGCGACTTTGTTTTATACTATTTAGTGATAACTAATGTCAAAATTAAGAGCCAATTTCAACACATAATATCTGAAACTTATTTGAGTTTGAAATAAGTTTCATACAGGTATTATTAATTGTCATTTTAATTGACAGATAAGCTGAAATTCAATAATGAATGACAATCTTTATAAACGAGGAAAGATTTTATATTTTGTAAATCTTTGATTCTTGTAGTATGGTCTACAAGAATCAAAGATTTTGGTAGAGTCGTTTCCACTGTTATCTTACACTGTGTCACGAAAACTATATTATAAGAGAGAAAACGTAAATTTACGTTTTCTCTCCACAAGAACCATCGTCGTACTTCAAGGAATATTGTAAAAAAGAATTAACGAAATCGATTCAGCCGTTCTCGAGTTACGCGCTTACGGCTTACCAACACATTTTGCGATTCATTTTTATATTACATATTAAAATTTTATAAGATTATACAAATATATTTATTATTGATTATAAGGTTGTTTATAATTCAAAATAAAATGACCTATTTTCTAAAAATTTACGATCAAATTACATCAAAAACGTAATCATCGTTTCAACGGAATCATATTTCACAATTCTTATAAATAATATCAAAAAAAATATTTTATAACGCTGTATATGCAGTTTTTATTATACAGAGAAACAAACATATTATTAACAATTATTTTTATTGCAAGAAAGTATGATTTGTAGCTGACCGAATTTTTACTTTGATTGGCACAATTGCTTTGATATAATATATCTGATTTTTAATTACATCGGTTCCGTATACAGTTTATCTTCTAATATTTTATATTGTAGAACATTAAAAAGTAATTTTAGAATATAAAATTTACGTTTTAATGTTCGTTTTCCGATTTATTTATTTATTTATTTTTATTAAGAATTTCCAACAAAGAAAACATAATTTATAAACTCTTAATACTAAAATAGCTTATCGTATAATAACAATATACGTTTCTTTACCTATAGGAAATTACAACAATACAATATCATGTTAGTTTAATGAAAAAATTAATCACAATTTTTGAAATACAATTACCGATGATTTGATATTCGTTTTCTATCTTGTCGTATTTCCTAAAAGAATGTAATAAAATTAATTATAATGTACGTGGTATTTATTTCATACACACACACACAAACACATGCACATAAACATGCATTCACACTTATATAGCCATAATTCAGACTATTGCGTTTGTTAAAGAAATTAGTTTTTGGTCTATTGTAGGTATCATAAATTTGATATTACATTAATAAAAAAAAACGTAACCTAACATACTCACCCAACAAAACTTAGCGCGAACTATGATTTAGAAGATATGTATTGAAAAGTCTAAAATATTTGTATACTCGCATAAAACCGAACAAAATTTAATATTACTTAAGTATACGAAATAATATAATTTCACAGCGGATCTCTAAAAATTCGCGATGTAATCAATTACATATTGAGGTTGTCGTGCCAATGTCCGCTGAAATACTTATGCAGACTAATTTATCGATGTATAATAATAAACCGATTGCTAAATCGGCTAATGTTGTGAAAATATAACTGGCTATTTTGCTGGCTTCGTATGAGTGAATAAAAATAATATAGGCATTGTTAGGCTATAAAAATTGTGTACTTTTTTAGTTAAAACGTAATAAACTAATAAGCAACCTCCACCTTTTTGAAGTCGGTTAAAATATCAATATATTCTTGTTTCAATATAACCAAAGATTATAAAAACATATACATATATTTAGAAGTGTAAAACAACATTATTGCCTTTATTAGACACATCTATATTTTAAAGTTATTTAACTCTCTTTGATTAAACGAGCAAAAAGCCTTTTATACATTAACCTCAACCAACAACACATTAACCACTTATTCATAAATCGAAAAACCAAAAAAAAAACCCAACCAATACAATACAAACGCAAAAAAATCCAAAAAATATTTGTGAAAACCACGATTTATAACGCATAATACGTCACATATTACGCACAAATTTAAAAACATAATTTTCATAAGCAATAATAGCCATTTTAATAATTTGTAATCTGTCATATATCCATCAGAATGTTTACAGACACAAAAAAATCTACGCACAATAATAATAAAAAAAAACGTATTGTGTAAACGTAAAAAACGTAACGCAACTAGAATTTTCTATAATTTTATGGTGGCAATGATTTATTACTAATTTATGAATATAAATAGCAGATTAGTAATTATTTTTAATTCATAAACAGGAACTGTCAAGCCGCCAAATTTTATTATACTTAATGGAAAACAAATTTTCCATTGAATACCTAACTTTTTTATACAATAAAACTTCTACCCGCGGTTTTACTCGCATGGTATATTGAAGTATGTTTTTGTGCTTAATACAGACTATAATCTATAGTTGTGTCAAATTTTATTCAGATCCTATCTAACCGTTTTGGCGTGAAAGAATAACAAACATCCATACATCCTTCGATGATATAATAACAAAATATTGTGTTATTATTCATTCATATTATTTTTATACAATTTAAATAAAAATTACACTTTTTTGTTGTCCAAAGAATCAGATAATAAAACAAATTGCTATATATTTACAGATAATAATTAATAATTAATAACATGCTAGTATTTATCTAAGTAGGTATCTACATAATAATTTAATACGTTTTGGTTCAAAGATACAAATAATAAACAAAATTGTTCTTTACATAATATAATAACATGCTTACACTATCTAAGTATTAATCAATTTAAGAAAAATATGTATGTATATATCTATACTCATCATCAATAATATAAAGCTGAAGAGTTTGTTTGTTTGAACGCGAAAATCTGAGGAACTACAGCTTCGATTTGAAAAATTCTTTCGGTGTTAGATAGTCCATTTATCGAGGAAGGCTGTAGGCTATATATCATCAAGCTAAGACCAACAGAAGCTGAGCAATGCGGGTAAAACCGCGGAGCACAGCTAGTTAACCAGAAAATTAACAGCATAGAGACGACATTGTAGGCAGATGCCATATATTTAAATCTAGGTCTAAAACTAGTATTGACCTAGTTAAAACCTGTTTACCTACCTATTTTTATATAACTATCTATGGCTGTGGCAAGCTAATAATTACTTTTAGAATAATAACAACCCGGTAAAGTAAATTTGAATTATTTCTATTCTTTATATATAAAAATGAATCGCAAAATGTGTTGGTAAGCGCATAACTCGAGAACGGCTGAACCGATTTCGATAATTCTTTTTTTATTATATTCCTTGAAGTACGAGGATGGTTCTTATGTAGAGAAAACGTAAATATTATGTACCACGGGCGAAGCCGGGGCGGACCGCTTGTCAATAATATAATATTATTTATCAGAAATAATGTTTTACTATTAGAATGTAAATTAAGCTGGCTCACTTGTATTAAGGGTTAGTTCCACCTTATTTTATTATTGACTAAATACAATAATATTTATTTTTCCATCATCATCATCAGCCCATATATTATGTTCCCACTGCAGGGACACGGGCCTCCTATGAGGTTGGGCCATAATCCACCACGCTGGCCAAGTGCGGGCAGATGTCACATGTCGTAAAACTTATTACCTCCTGTATGTGATGCAAGAAAGATAACATTCACATATTGCGATGCCTTTTATTGAATGATTGGAATATTCCAATTCAATTAGCTGTTACAAGCTGGTCTCTCTCTTTTGATTTTTATTTTTCAATTCTCAGGTAGCTTCACCAATGCCTTGTGTTTTTTCTATTAAGTGTGCATCTTTGTATGATGGTTGTCTCTTCACTGCAATGAAAAAAACAATGTTTTTAATTATCTATTTTAAATAACAAAGCCTTTTAAGTATTATAGGTATCTCATATTATCTATACTTCTATACTATCTATACTAATAATATATGTACTAATAATAATATTATAAAGAGGAAAGGTTTGTATGTATGTATGGTTTTCACGCATAAACTACTGGACCGATTTCAAAACGTAAACATGTAGGTACCACGGGCGAAGCCGGGGCGGACCGCTAGTATAGTTATATTCTTATGATTTCTAATTTTAGAGACCATACTATATTTTCAAAGGTATTTTATTCAAATAAACATATAAACAATAACAAGATTATCCATTTATATTAATTTTACTTTATAAAAATAACTGCAATTCCATGATAGAAAATATAAACCAGAAGAAGTCGGAACCTTAAATTCTTAAGAAATATACGAATTACAACGTTTCAGGGGCCGTATTACCTCTTATTTCCAGTCAGTTTACGCCGTGAATTGAACTGACTGGCAAGTTCATAATACCATAATAAACCATGGCTGTTTATTGTGATCGTAATATGAATTTGCCAGTCAGTTTCATGGCGTAAACTGACTGGAAATAAGAGGTCATAATACTGCCCCAGAACGTCGCGGTCGTTTAAAAATGCAGACGCATATAGAAATGTGACAGTAGACAATCATTTTACTTCTATACTACTTAGTACTAGTTTTTGTATAAAATAATTATAGCGTCAATTAGTTACATTGTAATTACCTATAGGTTTTTCCTCATACCTATATTTAATAACTTAGTATGTCGACGATTGTAAAATGAATCGAGAAGTTATGTGCAATTTTCTTTTATTTGATTTATTATAAATTAGATACTGGCTTCCGTATGCGGTTTCGCTTAAGCCTAAACTTATCAAATTTTAATACTTAACGCTTCCCCGAGAACCAAGCTATTCCTAGGTGAAAACAGGATGAAAATCGGTGCAGTAGTTTTGCGGTTTATTGCGAACAGATTTAGAGACAGCTTCTTTCGACGAAAGAATTTTTTAATTATGAGTTTTAGTACATTAGAAGTATATTTCTACTAGCTGTTGCCCGCAGCTCCACCCGCGTAGTAAAAGAAAAACCCGCATTTTTCCCGTTTCCGTCTGATTTCCGGGATAAAACTTATCCTATATTCTTACTCAGGTCTCAACCATTAGACCGTACATACAAATCGGTTCAGCGGTTTCATCGTGAAGAGACACATACAAACCAATACATACTGCTACCACAGCATAATATAGAAAATGGTAGATCGTGCTGCTACTTTCGCATTTTTAACATTCGTAGGGCCAAATGTGCCTTTCTTATTTCATTCGCGTACTATCTGTAAAAAGTAAAAAAATTTTGCACGTGTTTATTTAAATAAATACCTATACTATATCCATTTATTCATTTTATTTTATTTATAAATTTAATGACATACACATAATTACGTTATTACGATAAAATGGAATGACTGAGGTTACCTAATTACCTCGCAAGGCCTAGGTCGCCTGCTTTTTAGAAACATGTGTTTTTACAATATCAAGTTAATAATTATTGTTAACTAGTCCTTGCATGTGACGTTGTCTGTGTATTTAATTATTTAGTTTATAAGGTTATACTTAACATAAGAAACCATCAAATAACATCGGGATATTTTCGGAAATAATTGTAGAATATAATTTTTGTATACTTCGATTATGTACTTCACAACATATTAATATCACTACATAGTATAAAACAAAGTCGCTTTCTCTGTCCCTATGTCCCTTTGTATGCTTGAATCTTGAAACTACGCAACGGATTTTGATGCGGTTTTTTTTAATAGATAGAGTGATTCAAGAGGAAGGTTTTAGTATATAATTTATTAGGTTTAAGACAAAGCGGGCGAAGCCGCGGGCGGTAAGCTAGTAAATTTGTGACGATAATTATTAACACGGCTCATTGGATTTTGATGAAATTTAACACAGAGGTAGATTATTATTAATCAAGATACTACGAGGTACAATACAAAACACCTTTTTGCGACCAACCATTCATACGAAGATACGCGCACAAAAACATTAAACAATAGGTATTAAAAAAAAACAAATATACATAAAAAAATAGTTAAAAAATATACAAATCATAAATTTTAAAAAAATCTATTAATTATTCCTAGGCAGTTAGATTACGAAGCCACAGAGAACTTATTACGTTCATATATTTAAAATAAATTATTATTCTATTACACACACATACATACACACACACACACGCACACAAACACACACACACACCCACACACAAACATACATGCATGCAATCTTTTTTTTTTGTTTAAATTGTAAAATTATTTAAGTTGAAAAAAGTAACCAATATACTAAGATTGTGAGGGGATTTTAATTAATTTCCCCAAATTTTTAACTGTATTATTTTGAAACTTTTTTTTTTTCAATATAAGTAGGTATACAATATAGTATAAGTATATAATATAAGCAGGATTATTAAATCAAAATGCAACCTTTTACAAGTCAGACTAGAAAAGTATCAGACCGGAACAGAAAATGCAAGAATCGTAACACTTTTGTTTTCCGTAACGTATTTAAATATTGCTTTAATTTAGCTGGAAATTTCGTTATAACGTTATTTTTATTTATTTCTATTAAAAACGTAGACTTGAACTTGAATGTTTTTTTCTGTATTTTATTTATAGTTAAATAATATTTACTTTTATAGAGAGGTTTTCATAGAAAATTTACTTTTGTAAAAGTAGTTTGGTTTTCGTCTAGTTTTGTAAAAAATAACTTATATTGTTATGACTTAATTTATTTCTGTTTTACATCTTTTAGTATAGAATTTAATTAGTTTAAAAATCAATCATAATCGCGATATATATAAAGAATCGTTTCTGAATTGAATACAAAACATTATTAACATATTTTATGAATGAGTGAGTTTATTTTTCAAATTTACGAAACAGTTGATTCAATTTACATGATACTTACATAATAAGCCCCCTCCTTGGTACAGTGGTTGACGCGTGAGCGGTGCATTCATTTTGAACTTATCACGAACAAACAGACAGACATTATGTACCTAATATTTATTTAAAGGTTTTACAAAATGAACTAATTATTTCTTGACTTAATTAAATCGAACAAATCCAGAAAACACAGCTTGTACAAATTAGTCACTCTCATTTTTCATACAACCTTGCACTGGGTTTTTTTTCTGTCATTAATATTGAATTATAAACACCTTGACAATTCCTCGAAAATTTTATAATATTGTAAACAAGCTGTAACCACAATATACATATAAAATAATAAATCTGTCTGTTATGTTATGACTAATAATTCTCCAAACTGAATCTATGGCGTCTGTTTAATTGAGATTTTCCAACTGCGCAGGAGATATAGCTATTCGCCCTTGGCTTAGTCTCTTTGTCGTAAACTTAATCACTACATAGTATAAAACAAAGTCGCTTTCTCTGTCCCTATGTCCCTTTGTATGCTTAAAACTACGCAACGGATATTGATGCGGTTTTTTTAATAGATAAGAGTGATTCAAGAGGAAGGTTTAAGTATATAATTTTTTAAATTTTAGACAAAGCGGGCGAAGCCGCGGGCGGTAAGTTAGTAAATTATATACTAAAAGATTCCTCAAGACTGTATCTATAAAAAAGAGCGTATGTGACGAGTGAAACTTCTGATTCCACGTGTCAGAAGTGGCACTTTGGCAAGAAAGCATACAAAGGAACATAGGGACATAGAAAGCGACTTTGTTTTATACTATGTAGTGAGAAACACTTGTATCTACTGCATTCGCCCGGAATGACCCGGGATAAAATAAATATATGGAGATTTATTTAATGAAGATCCAGTTTTGTAATGTATTTATAATATTGATCGAGTAGTTTTTGTGTGTGATCGTAAAACTTAAGTGAATACTCATAAAATGTACATTATCTTAATCTTAAAAAGTTAATTACTTACTTTGTATTTTAAAGTTCTTCAATGTTTTTAATTTTTAACACTTATGCTTCTTAGCATTATATTTTAATACGACTTTATTACTTGTACATAATTTTAAAATACATTTAATAAGACGACGATTAACCTCAAACATTGTTTATCTAAACTATTGTTGTTTTTATAATAATTACTAGCGGTCCGCCCCGGCTTCGCCCGTGGTACATATTTACGTTTTCTCTACATAAAAACCATCCTCGTACTTCAAGGAATATAATAAAAAAAGAATTATCGAAATCGGTTCAGCCGTTCTCGAGTTATGCGCTTACCAACACATTTTGCGATTCATTTTTATATATAAGATTAATCATAATATTTATCTTTTCAGGTAAATACCGACAAAGCTGTGATAACTTCTTTATATATCTACAAAATAATAAATAAGGTAGGTATACAAATAAACTGTCTTCAACTAAAAACCTTACCCACAAAAACTTTAGACAGGGCGCGGGTTCTCTTTAATCTGGTTTTGTCGTATTTCAAATAGACAACTATTAAGTGACAGATCCCTGGTTTAAAGTTAGACTGTGTTTAAATTATTTTGTGGTACTAAAATCTTTGGCACACACATAGAGGGTAACATGGATTAACACATAGCAAAGTTTTTATGCTGAAAATTCCATGCGAACGGGAACTATGCAGGTTTTCCTTGCGGGCGAAAAGCAAGTTAATACATAAATATTAAATAAGAAATATTAGTTTTATAATAATTAAATTGATTAAGATAATTTTTATTAAGTGACCCTATGGCCTTATATTTAAAGGACTTTCTGAACAGAAAGCTTTTCAATGCCAGTGATATTTTGCTTTCAAAGAAAATTT
>CAJQZN010041806.1:0-15882 GCA_907164685.1 Colias eurytheme | reverse complement strand
CCTAAATAAGATTGTAGAGATACGGCTATTTATATAAAAATAAATAATATATGGACGTAAGCTATTTTTTTAGCTGTCGAAAAACTTAAACTTGTACCGTTATATTTCGCGTCTATTGTCTTATATGTTTATGACGTAGGCTGTACGGTCACTGATCGACTTCGGCTCCGTGTTTGTTCACTCTGAGTTGTGAGTCGTGACAGAGTGACAGGTAAATGAACGCGACCATTCGAGACTGCGACATGTCAATATGATGATATATCTCAATGTACGCGATAAAATGTACCCTTTTGTGTCGCAATAGGATTTAAAATGCAATACAGTGAAGAATACGCGTATATCAAACCGTTCTATGATTTCTGACTGAGATTGATTTGTCCATTTTGTTTCGTAGTTCCGGAACGAAAATGCAATCGTTTTCACACAAAAAGAAACTAAGCGGAGTCAGAAATATGGAACTGCAAATTTGAATGTATAATCTTAATGTCGTTAACGTGTAAGGGTATATTTACCTTGTTTCCCTAAGCGACGAAATATTTAAATAGATATCCACGATCCATCCATGGCTATCTTTAGATAAAACGCCCCAATTCACATGCGTGAGCTGTGTGATGGATGAGTCCGACGATCAGTCCCTTGCCCCCCCTCCCTCCGAAATTTGCCTTCCTCACCCCCTCGCCGACAACAACCCGGCCTAAGTCCTGTAGGTGATCCATTACGCTGGCATTTTTGCGTAATCCTCGTTTATAAATATGAAATTGAAGGAAGACCTAGTGATGCTTAATCGACTGGAGGTCGGGGTCATCCCGTCCCTCTGTTGCGAATAATTTATGGCCTGCGGAAAAAATATCGAAAAAATCGTGTCATTTTACACCTCCTTCAGCGAATGAACGATGTACGATTACTGAAAACAAACGTTTCAGATTACCGCAAAGGCAAGGGGCAGTTAATCGGGATGCAAATGATAGTAATTGTAATCAATATATTGTGCAGTGATTATACACGAGGTATGCTCTGATTATAGATAATTATAGTTGGGGGAGGTTGGGGCTGATGAGCGATTTGGGTATTATTTGCGCTTTATTTGGGTATTTAATGCGCTCGAGTGACGACGCAGATATACGTCGGGTTATACAGCGTGTCCCCTGAGGGCTTCACCCTTCGACTGCGCACCGCGGACATTGATTTAGTAATGTTAACAGGGAGCGAATTTAAATATTTTAATAGCTGATTATTGCAAATGATTTGGATTGTAAATATACTTATCTGGTTATCGAATTAGGTAGGAAAGTACACATTACATCATTTTGCATCAAACAAGCATTCTTATATTTGAACTAGCTGTTGCCCGCAGCTTCGCCTGCGTGGAAAAGATAAATTTTCATGGTACAAACTTTCATCCCCTATTTGATCCCCTTGGGGGATGAATTTTCTAAAATCCTTTTAGGGGACGCCTACGTTATGACATCTACCTGCATGCCAAATTTCAGCCCGATACGTCCAGTGGTTTGGGCTGTGCGTTGATAGATCACTATATCAGTCACCTTCGAGTTTTATATATTTAGATGTTCTAAAATTTTTATATTTATTTAATTGTATGTATATACTTCAGCATTTTATGTATATTTTCTGGTAGGTATTTTCTTTATTTTTTCTTTTATTCAATCATGATATTAATAATTAAACACAAGTATCATTTCACTTTTCAATTACATCACAATCACCTTACGCTTATATACCATAACGATAAATATAAATTAGTCTATACATAATTGAGAACAATACACAGATACTGTTACCCGACCTGAGGCGCATAACAATCAAATTTCCACACGAACGGTCTCATAACAATATCCGACACTAATAAAGGTCTTAATCCTTTGAGCTGTACAATATTGTGTACTCTAATTGGCATTAAAGTCTGTTGAAAGAATTGAGGTAACCCCAAACAGGCGCTTATCACCACATCACCGAACCCTTGTTGCATCACAGATATAAAATATCGCCCCCAGGTATTAACCACTACACACCGCATACCTATTTTGTTTTACGAATTTCAATGTTTATGTGGCTTTAATGTGTATATGGATTTATTTCCATTTGTATTGTATTTAAATACTTCTTACTTGTATAAATAAATGTATAATCATTTTTGTAGATACTGAAATTCAGCGAATTCAACTTTATACGTAACTCTTTTTGCTAGTGGCTAATTAATGCACGAAGGAAATCATTGACATTTAAAATTTAAATCAATTAACAGTATGTTCAGGATTTTTTTCGAGAAATTAAAAAAAAAACCAAGTCATTAATTAAATACAATAAGCTCTTATCCAGCGCACTGATACTATATTACGACATGAAGTTTCATATCTTTTAGTAAGCTTTTTCAAAGCTTTAACTTAACGTTTATATTATAATATCATCGTCAAAAAGCTCCAAAGACACGTTTAATATAAGTACAGTAATCAAAAACAATCACTCTTACCTCTAATAATGTAGTAAATAGATAAAAAAGCTCCGATTTTGAAGTGATTGCGTTATAGCATTGTATTGTGGTAGGGAATTGGCGTAATCTTCATAATTGTTTGCGGTGTAGGTACTCGCTCCACTGCGCGTTTCGTAGCAACGCATAAATTGGACTCGATCGCTTTGTTTGCTAAGATGTACATAATTCTCCAATAAATGTATTCGATATTATGGACATTGAATTGTTTCGGAATTAACTGTTTAAAGACGCCAATTAAGGTTTTTTGAGTGTAACAATTTTCCTTGTAGAACTCTATAAAAACTCTACTATTGAAATTTTAAATTCGTAGTTTGAATTTATTTACGAATTTTAACTACAAGCTTAGTAATATTTAATACATCATTTTCGAACCATCATTTTCTGTTCTTACTTAGAGCATAAACGAATTGTTTTTTCGTACAATGAGGGAAAAAGAAATCAATTGTATAGGTATCACAAAATGCATTTGTATGAAAGTCTATGAAAAGCTTATTATTGAAATGAGATAATCGATAATATACATTTAATATTCCAAAACAATTTCTTACATTATACATCACATTCATCAAAACATTAATCTGAGATGATGGATCGTCAATACATTTCGCCCCAAACATGGTTTTTTAACAAGTGCGTATTTCTCACGATGCCGCTATAAAACAGTATGGTTAATTAATTGCATTATTTCGTGTTAGATAAATATTAATGGTTAACTATTAGGGGATGCTGCACCCTTCTAATTATTTACAGAGATCGTTTGTTATATTGTAATGGTTATATGAGTTATTGGATTAATTATCGCTATGATTGCGAGCGAAATTGGCAACGAAATTTTACGTTTTTGTCTGTAAGATATTTTTAGAATGATTTAATTTATCTATGATTGAATTATTTACTTAATTATATGAAGATGTTTAACTATCCAATAAAATATTTTGTTGTTGGGATATATTTTTGCTACATTTATCGAAATCGTATAAAATTGATCAAATAGATCAAAACAAAAAGAAGTTTTACACATACAATACACTTCGTTATTTAACCCGTTTATACGTAACATTTACTAGTGTACCCGAACGTGACCATTGGAAGAAAGCAAACTAATCTTTTGTTTAGCTTAAACTGATTGTCGTAGAACGATGTAGCAGTCCCCAAGGGGCCTGGCGAGCCGCTGTCCGGGGCGCAGTATTTCACGAGCGGCTGCCCGTCTGACCTTTCCGACTCCGGGGACCGAAATGCCATCATGTTTTCATTTTTTCTGCAACGCTCACTCGACGACACTCGATTAATTTTTCACGGTACGCTTGTCAAAATGTGATTTAATATCGCACGCAAGGGTTGACCGTACTTTGACGTACGATGCGTGCAGTGTGCACGTCTAGCTGGCTAGCTGCAGTGGCTACGTTTTCGTTGCGAACAACCGATTCTTTTGATAGTGTAGACTGTAGGTAATAGTGAATGAATTCGCATTTATGATTTTCGGTTACGAGTGGCATTATCAATAACGCCAAAAATAGGTACCGCAATTTCCAATTTGCCGCGTCACTCCGGATTCCAATAGGAAGCGGGGATAAATGGAGTCACATTCCAATATGTCACGAGCGGGGTTCGACCATTTCGCTTTTCGGCATTCGGCATTCGCGGTTTCAGATATTCGCACCGAGGTACATTCGTGGAATAGTGCCCGCGCATTCCGAATCCGCACCCTAATGAGATCCTAACGCTCAATACACACCGTAATTGCTTTCTCACTTGCTAATTTTATCAGCTAATTTTTTGGTCTGATTGGGAAATTTTTTTAGTACTAATGTGCTGTATTGGAATCTTATAACTTTATTGATCTATTGTCTCTGACAATACATATTTTAATATATTCATCATAGCAATATAACGAACTGATTGCTTAAGTGATAATTTTGATAAATATGTAAGTTTTTCGGGTAAGCTTTTAGTTTTAAAATTCCTACTCTACAATTCATTCCTCGATTTTCCAATGTAATTCCACTCATACCGTATTCAGCGCACTCATATCAATCTTTTACAAAACACAGACTAAATAAGGTGAAAGGCCCTACGCGACCCTTTCAGGGCCGCATTAGGCAGGCAACACACGAGCGGCATGCATGTCACGTCAATCGTTATTGCCTGTATATCGCCGCCATTGCCCGAACTGATTTGAAATATTTTCACGGAATCACTTATACGCCTTGCAAGCACGTTAAAAGGAGGTGTACGCAGTGCCTTAATATAGTAATGTAATTTGCATTGTTTTGGTATTCATGTGTAGTGCCTCATATTTCTTCAAATGTGTGACTCTACATTGCATACCTCTTGTATAAGTTACTTTATGACACGATCTTTAGCATAGAACATTTCAGCTATCTTGTTTTGCCCATTGTGTTATAATGTTATGAAGATCTAATTAGAGTTTAATGTTGTTCATAAATATATGAATCGAATTGTAACACCCAGTATAGACTTTTACACAATGAGACAATTTTTCGAGTTCCGACCTATGTAGGTATACCTACCTGACCTATTCCTTACATTACTTCGTAGATAATTTTTAGTCAACAATGACAATATATATAAACAAACACTTTCAATTCATCTATAGCTTCTATTGTTCTATATCTACTTTAACTTTTACCCACCGTATTATAGTGTCAAATTCAGTAAGGTGTATGTATTCGTGTCGCGTACGATCTAATGGGGTTACGATTCGTACCGGCACTTGTAGCAATCAGACCTCGCGTATTACATGTGCCCTTGAAGTGTAGGTGTGTAGGCTTTCTTACGATGTTAATGGTTGTATGTATTGTTTTAAGTGAATACTTTTCAGTAGCTTCTTTAAGGCGTTTATATTTAATCAACGCTGAAATATTATGTGAAATTATTAGATTGCGTTGTTTGTAAGGGGAAGAAAAAAATATAGTGACGACCGGGAATCTAAATCTAAGCTAAGTTATGTACAAAATATATTAATATCAAATTTTACTAACATTTTCATTTGTTTTTTTTTGCATTTATTTCGAGGTTATTTATCAAAAATATTAAATAAATTAAAATAATTCTTTACCCATTGTACACAAACGTGAAATAATTAAAATCCGTATCCGTGACAAATCCGAAAATATCAAAAATGATTTAGGCGTAAATCAGAGAGCAGATGGCAACCGCGGGAGTCCTGTAGATTGGCGCGAAATACCTACAAAACTGTCATCGTTAAAAAATCGATTAAATCTTACGCAAGCCGACAGAGCCTTGAGCAGCTGTGCGCGTGCGCATCACCTGTCCCACGTGGCAAGAGATAATAGTGATCACAAAGCAACCGAAAACTCCTATTGTTATGGTCCTCACGCGCTTTGATTTTAAGAAAATGGCAGTTCTATTCTTGGGCGCTGGGACACCTGTCTGGTAAATGGTTCGCTTAAATATTTGCATTTAATTACGTTTAGTAAATACATACTTTAGATTTGGATACTTACCATTCAATTACAAATTTTCAATCTTCTTTGCTTTTACAAGGAGATAACTAACATACAGGTATACGTACAACCTTTCCTATCTTCTTTCCCTACTATTAGAAAATACTCGTTAATCTTCCAATAACCATTTTCTAAAATTATAGTGAGTATTCAAATATGCCGTAGCTATTTTTAAAGGGACTATAGGATTTTCAAAATGCCTACATTCGTCCTAAATAATGTAATTAATATACTTTCGAACTAATAACTGGTCTGGAGTAGGTACCTAATATAAAATTGTAATTTATATTAAAAATTAGAACAAGAAAGTATAGTTGCCAATGTTTTATTTGCTAATTTATTTCACTTATTAGGTATGAAACATACATTGTGTAATTTTGATAAATATATATTCTTGAAACATTTTCTACTTGATCATGAGTCAAGTTTTTTATGACCTACACAATTGTAGATTAAACAAACCAGAAAACAGCTGTATGTATGCTGTTTATTGTTTATCTTTTTAAACAAAAGGTGTTCGGTGTTCCCCAAAACCACTGAAATAATATATTACACAAGTTGCATTTGTTACTACCGCTATTAATTCTTTTCATTCATTCATAGATCACGCACCGAGTTGCAAGAAGCTATACATTTACCTGTACCGACTTTTAATTTATAGATATTATTGTTTAACTGAAATTGAACCTTAATGGGTGGTTTTAAAGTTGTTTTATGAATGTTGTTAAGGTGCTGGAGTATTGTCCTGCAGTGCGATCGACAATTGCTTCTCGATTGTCACCGTTGATGTGAGTCGTATTTTAAACATTTTTACGACAGGTCGTATTTTATTAGATCGCCTGTCGAGGTGGCCCGATCTATATTATGAAGAAAAATGTATAGGTATAATGTACATTAATCTCTCGTCAACTACGCGTTACCAAGATCAACTTTCTACGGTTATACATAGAAAGTTGCATATTTTAGTATACAATGTTCCATAATAAGCATATTATTTCCAATTCGAAATACGATTTCGATATAAAACCCTTGTAATAGAGACGTAAATTATGCAGAAATATTTCAAGCAATCAATGAAAAGCAATTTAGTTTTATATTACTTGTTTTGAATTTATAAAAATAAATAAGGGAGATTTCAAAATTTCACACAACATAAATTAAATTGTAGTTTCAGTGCATGCATTTATGTAAAGTTTTTAAATAAATAATAAAAAATAATAATAATTAACATCTTCGAACATGATTTGCAAAGCCGAAGATTATAAAAACCCTTAAAACTTAATATCACTAGTCTTAATTTTTTTCACAATTTTCGTTCAAGTACACGTAATTAATCTTTGGTTACCTGACTTGCGAGCGCACTACGCAGAAACGCACAATGGTCTTTAAATTTTTTTCGGACTTCAAGCGAAGTTTTTCGGCACACATTCCAAAAGGACACCTGGTCGGAAACGAGCCCCGGGGGTCCCTGCCCTGATTGATAGAGGTCCCGTCGAAAACGTGATTTTCGCAACACAATACCAGAAAAATTCATGCTCGCTTGATTTGAAACGGTCGTCGGCGTCGTGGAGTCTATAAAACAATGAATGATAGAGTTTGTGAATGGTGTGTGAAACAAAGATCCTTTTTCGTCTGGAAGTGGGTGGGCAGGATGGCAGGTGAATTGTTCAGTGCATCGCCAATTGGATCAATGAATGACGTCGCTTTGACAAAGGTTCTAGTAATGTTGGCTAAAATAAGAACATACAGTGTAATACTGCACTAAGTTCGAATTAAAAATGTAACTTGATAACTCAATGTTGAAACATAACATAAAATCAACTCGCGTAAAGTTGAAGCTAACTACGATATGTGTAAATAATGACACGCCCGTTTCATAATTTATTCATCTAAACGCATGACACACATTTCTCATTTGCACCCCTTGAATCGAAATTTATGCCCAAGGAAGTAAACAGCAGGGCACCAACGCTACCAACACATTCATGATTGATCTCATAATGAATATGCAGATATGTTAAGTCAAGATAAGATCCCGCAAAATAAAGCTGACTCCCAGAGGAGTGATTGTCGACGCCTGCTGCCTACCTCAGTGCCAACCAGATTTTAATCTCAGATAACTGAAACGAGCTGTGAACATTTTACATAAATTCTAAAGTTACTACCTTGTTAACAAACTGCAGCATTTGATTATGAGATTGTTGATAAATATGCGAATTGTTACTGCTGTGGCAGTTAATTTGACTCTGAAGAATGGAACTGTATATGCCCAAATGTTATTGTATAACGTAATAATTTAAAAATTAATTGAAGTAAGCTATAATTAATGTACCGAAATTGTTTGAACATATAGATTATAGATAACAATTTTAGAATGCACAAATTTCTTATAATTAAATTCATTAGGTATTTATACATACCTATTGTTAAAACCAAATTCAGTTACTCTCCTAATACTAAATCATTTAAATTAACGCCATATTTAAAACTTAGCAAGATATAATATTTTCAACCCCTTCTAATTAATAGCCATCACTGTCTCTTCCACTCTCGAGGGCTGACAACCGCGCTTTCAAGTTTTTTTAATATGCTTCCTCACCTCCGAGAAACAGAAAGGATAATTGCTTTTTTCCACTAGCAACTCTCAAGTATAGGAGTACTTCAATCTCGTTACAATTATGAACTTTCATATTTGGAGGATATTTAAAGAGTTCGTATTAGCTCTAATTAACGAAACATTTTGGGAAATGCATCGCTTAAGTTCGTACTTGTGGTCCAATTGAATAAAAGCAATTGTGACCGAAATAATTACCAAGAATAATTTTTAGTTTTGATTGAATGTCATCAAATTGATGTTATTTTAATACCAAAATTTGTAGAAATTCTACATCATTTATAAGTTAACATGAAATTACAGACACATGAAATTATAAACATATACTTACGACATTTAATAGTTGGAACAGTTCAGTAATTTTATTGTAATTATATGGCGTAATAAACTTGTCCTGCGTCTGGATATAAAATAATAAAGAAAAACCGTAAGACGTGGACAATTCTATAGGCTGAAAATTGAATAGTTGGATTACGAGATCTGCTAGGGTGGGCTTCATCAGGGTTGACTGTAATATTGTTTTATTTATATATAATTAATAGTTTGTCAAGTCTGTGTGCTAAATGAAGTTAATCTTATATATAAAAATGAATCGCAAAATGTGTTGGTAAGCGCATAACTCGAGAACGGCTGAACCGATTTCGATAATTCTTTTTTTATTATATTCCTTGAAGTACGAGGATGGTTTTTATGTAGAGAAAACGTAAATATGTATATACCACGGGCGAAGCCGGGGCGGACCGCTAGTGTTATATAAAATTGTAGGCAACATACATATTATAATGTCGATTCACAAAATTATTTATTCATATTTTGAAATAATTAATTTCATAGTATAGTTATTGTATAAAAATTGCTTGACGATGAACCAATTAACTAATACACTGTTAAAACAATAAAGCAATGAGTATTAATTACTGAATATGCACTCGAACAATGTGATCGCTATGAAGTAATTTCCTTTTAAAAAATCTTTCCCCGTTCAACCCTAACGACAACTGCAGGTATTGTAGAAGACTCGCGGCCTGATTACTCCTGCTATTGTGTCTCAGACATAGGACGCAATTAAGTATTAGTCTGATTTTTTGTATACTTACTTTAATACACAGGAAACAAAATATAAACCGACAAATTTACTATTATACAACTGTTAAACTTGTTTACTTTAAAATTACCTAAAAACAATGGAACTAATTCTAAAATGAAAAATCGCGCAACCGAATTAGTAAACATTGATAAGTAAAACCGCAGACTTGTTAACAAGTGCAGTGCCATTGCACGCCACTTAAGTGGTAAATTTGAGGAAGCTGTCATCTGAACACAGCTCGTCGCGATCGCTGAAGTGGTCTGCTAACGAACACGCGTGTCAAAGCGAAACACTTCATTAGGTGAGCGATGCTCCCCGCCCCCGGCCCGCGGCCCCTCGCCGCTCCTTGCTCCAGCCTCTATTTAGTGGGCGTCTTACCGACTCCGCTGCGCTAATTAGACGACGCCGACTCTCTTCTCATTAGTGGCGAAATTATGCAGTTTGCTGGAATTCGGGTTAAATGTGAGGTCGAGATGTCGAGCGCTCTGAAAAATATAAAATATTTTCAGGCCGAAAGATACCCGATAATAAACATCAAATTCGCTTTTATCTCGGCATTTTTCTGAATACCCAACCCACTAGAAGTGATATGGTACGGCACATAAATTTAATTAGAATAAACAAAAGAACGGCAGCTAATTAAAATGCGGAGCTGAAATGTGTCCGAAAATGCAAACGATAAAATTCCCTCCTCATTTAGGTAAACTGGCGAAAACCAGCATATTTGTAAGGGAACGTCCTCTCGGGCAAACAACGTTTATCTACAGCACATTGGGTTAATGAATAGGGGAGGAAGAATGAGAAGTAGGCATTATTTTAATTAGGAAAAAATGTTGAACATTCCTACGGAACCTAGGGGAACCTCGTGAGCGCGATGAGTAGGCTAGGGTAATGGACGCATCAGTGATGTTGGCTAACTGAGCAAGTTAATAAATTGCGCTCAATTCTGACGGTGCCTCTTTACAGCAAAGAGCTTGCATGCGCTGTGTTTTCGATGTAGGCAAACAGCTAGAAAATAAAGCTTCCGATTCAACGGGCCGTGCACTAAAAATAAACAGGTGAGTTTAAGCTTAAAGTAATTCGCCATTAGTAAAATGAGGAATGTAAATCGACAACAAAATATTATGATTCGCTTGTTCTCGGTAGCGCTACTACGATGAGTAGAGGTTTTATGTAATTTAATGGAATCGGCTGCTACTATTACCTGTCCATTAGGCACCTAAATAAACACAACAAAGTGAGAAATTTAGCTGCGTTAACACCGCCCCACCCATTTTCTAACAAAACGGAGAGCGCGGTAGCGACAAAAAACGCCGCATCATAGTTAAATCATTTACGAAATATTGACAACAATAAGCGACGAGGACTTTAAAAAATGCCTGTTATTAATATTTGTTTTCTTTGTCCGGGACCACGTGTCCCCACACCTGATCTCTGCGAATGACATTGCCAAATAAAAAATTGCAAAAAATATCCGACGCCAGGCGAAAAGAGCAGAGGCGCAAACAGACAACAGGCCGTTTGAATGATTGCTTCCCTGAAAGAGCGAAGTCCATTTTTCACAAGTGCCATTCACCGCTTTCATGTTACCTACGCACTGTGTATTTATGTATTTTTTTATTTATCGGCCTCCCTCCCGCGGCCCTCCGCCAAATTGATATTCCAAATGTGAATTTACGCCATCCAATTTCTCACTGTTTTATTCATTTAGTGATTTCGCGATGGTAAACTCGCAGGTAGATGTGTTTAATTTCGAAATGAATGTTTATTGGCGCGTTTCCGTTTTGTTTTCCATGCTGTTACGCGATGTATGCGCTGCAGCGGACAGTGTTGGTGTCCGTGTCGTTATTTGTATTGTAACATTGCTATCAATTAATGCTTTACTGGTCAAATTCCTGACGCTAGTTTAATTGCGGAAATCGGACGTCCGAAATATTTGTAAATGTTTCTAGTGGATATAGATATTTCATATTGATTGCTATTTCAATTAGTTTTAGTCTGTATGCTACTCTAGAACAATAAATTTTTATTTAAAATCAACGTTTTAATAAATAGTTATTTGAAACTGGTAGGTATAACTTTGAAAAAATCATTATATTAATTATATTAATATGTTTTGTGCTCAATTCAAATTATTATAAAAATTCAATAAGTTGTGTATAGGTATAAAATAAACATTTCACGTAGGTTGTATCAGCAGCGTATAATTATAGTGGCTTATAAAAATCTTAACTGCGGCAAAATCATAGGTACTTCATAAAATATATAATGGATTAAACGTTACTCAATTTTAAAATAAATTATGTCACACATAATATAACCGAATTTTTATAAGCATTTTATGATCTCCAAAAAGCGTATAAGCCACATCTCTGTCCTTTCAGCTAATAATCGATTCATCGCAACCGTAACTCCCTGATCCAGTGTGATGTCTAATGACGTAAAAAGTATGTCCCCACTGTAATACTGAGGCCAATTTATAGATTATTTATTATAAATACGCAGATACAACAATATTTTAATTCGTTTTTGGTAGAGTCGTTTTATGTTAACTGAATTGTACCTATGTGAATTTATAATTAATAAAAATAGCATCTGCGTTTAATTTTCAATACGATATTATTAAGTGATTTTTTAAATAATACTTGCTATTGAATATAAACTAACCTAAAATAAATTTACGCATTATGTTCTTTCAGTGATTTTTGTCCTAAAGAATTTCGACTCTACATTTGCTCTCCTCAATATTTCTCTTTTATATAAAAACATGACAGTAATTTAAAAAGAAAACTTGGTGAAATATGTGTTTGGGTTATTGTTCAACAATGAGGATCCCGGAAATCATGACAAATAAAAAGGTTGTTTCTACACCTCACATGAACTAAACGTATCACCAAAAAATTAGCTCTCGATTTTAACCAAAAACCCGTTCTGCACTATCTAATCTATGCAGGTTATAGACAAGGCAGGGGTCGCGAAAGCACGCCGTCATGGGTCGGCAATTTGAATGTGGCCGCTTAGCCGCTGGCAGCTATGACTGATGAGGCAAGGGTGAAGATCGCCCGATCGCCTGTCATCCACCCTGTATATAATTTTGCATGTCCCCCCGCACCGAGGTCACGGCATTATATGGCTCAGGTGGATTTATTGACATAATAATGTCGCGCGGGTATGTGTGTTTTTTCGTCAGTAACGGAGTTATCTCTAAATAAGTTATCTGTGATGCAGAATTCCATAATTCATTTGCATTATGTAAATAACAAAAAAGCCATCAAATAATATCTATCGTATCTGTTTATTTCATACTATACCTAATGATATTTTAATTATTATCATATTAGTATTGCACTATGGCTATAGCAAAGGAAGCTTTTACTAATTTTCCTCTATGTTTTATTTACTGAAAGTGAGATTAGATTCCTGTACCTATTCAAATAAAACAACACAAAAAGTGAAAGCCGTAAATGGCAGCGGTCATCATTGCTTCACGTAAATGTCTCGAATCCATTTTGCGATGTCGAACGCGCTTGGCTATGCTAATGCCTTCCCGTTGTGGCATTTACGGCTTATTGCTTTAAAGCAAGGGTGAAAGTAAATAAAATACAATTCATTTAATTGATTTTATTTCTTTATTATCTTTGATACGTTTTGTTTTACATTTCTTATCGTGAAATGTCGCTTAAAATGTTTGTCATAATATGCAAATGCAGTAGTCCGACTGATGTATTCGATATTGGATATAGGATCTGGTAGAGATTGGTAGTGAGAGCTAAAACGGTCGTCCGCATAAACTTCTCAAGATAGATCATAGAACAAACACGAAAAATATGTACATTATTACGTTCTTCAGGTTTGGCATGTAATCTGTAATACGACATAGATAAGCATCTAACCTAAATATATTTATACCCTATCCCAATTCATAACCTATTTCCTTATACTTACAGTTGCTCCAATAACGCAAACTCGACACGATTCCCAAAACACCTAAGATAATGGAATGCACTCGAAGGCGAGGTGGGCAAAGTGAGGTAAATCTAACCACGTCCAAGGTGCAATCACGGCGTAGATTGGCTCCAAATATATAGCCGGGTAAATTTGCGAGCTCAACGTTGAATTGCAATGAGTCGTGGCGTCGACAATCGGGCAGGCCGTTTGCGGCGACGCCAATTCGTATTCATTCATGGCCCATTGGCGCCCGACTCTAGTATTCGACCATAACGTTATGCGAATTTAGAAATGTGTCATACGGTAATGTTTGGTCATCAGTCAAACGTAGATTATTGTTTACAGTTCATGTAGAAATTATGTATTTGTGTGATGTGATTTAGCGTTAATCTAATAAGCACGCTTTTCAGTGGTTTCATCCCAATTGTTTACAATTTTATTGTACTCGTAAACGAAATATGTATGTAAATTAAATAGGTGTATGAATTTCAAGAGCTATACTGTATTCATTAAAATATCTAAATACTTGAAAAATTTGTTTTCGCAGATTTGAATAAACTTTTTTGATAATGAAATAATCCTGAAAAGTGCTTACTTGTTATAAAATTAATACATGACATTCGCTTGTTTCATTACAACACATGTGCATGAAAAATTCAAAACTGTTTCAATTAGCTTTTATTTAAATTCTAATTAGTTGATGCAATGCATTTTAAACTCTCACTTTTAATTAAAATAACATTAATTTAATAAATCGTCGCTCCGCTACATGAAAACATTGCAAAACAGACACTACTTCAGCACCGTGCTTACTAAGAAAATTAAGCAGTATACATAAGCAATAATTACCTACAGCTAATTTATTACCTTAAGATGCGATAGCTAATTTTCTCAAAGCGATTTTCCTCGCAACACCAAAGTTATTATCTGACTAAATATTATGATACAGCGCAAAATTTCGCCGTGGAAATAAATTAAAAACGCAACAACAAGGTTGTAACGAGCGGTGAACAAAGCCACCCAATAAATCAAGGCGGGCAGGTGAGGTAGGCGAGTGCTGTTTGTGCATTAAGAAAGCCTTTCCACACGGCCTTTCTCGGCCCTTTCTTCGCGTTTTAAAAAGCAGTCGACACCCGATATTTTCGCGTAGTCATCGACATCACATAAATATTGGAAATGGGGCGGCCCCTTTTCTTGTCTTGTTCGAATAATTAATGCGCCATTCGTATCTATGTCGCGACTTGTTTTGTTGCCAGGAACGATCGCTGGAAATTGGCCGCACCAACGGGTTGCTTTATTGTTTATGGAGACTAATTTAAGTCTGTGATAAAAAGACGTGAAGAATGTTTGTTGATATTACTTGTGAAGTGACTGATTTTTTTTTCTCGCTGTTATAAGAGATTAATTTAATAACTTATTTTTGTTTTAATGTAAAACAATGTTAGCAACATCACACAACACACACATCACAAGCAATAACTTCAGTAGAAATTGCGATAAAAATAATAAAAGATTCAATGAATATTTTCTCACGTTTTATCTTAACGAAAATAAGATTAAATTTATTTCTACATGTTTTAATCTTTCACTTTTTATGAAATATTGATACAAAGCTTATTCTTACTTTTACTTAACTCTATTTCTAATTTTAAAAATAATTTAGCAGTAGTAAAACGTGCTTCGCAATGTTTCAGATTCATTCTATTTATACATATAACACATCCTCAAATTTTCATTAAATATGCCGTTGCCTGTCACATTGTTAATTTTCTATCAATTCCTAGAATTGGAAAATACAGGGTAAAAATTGTGTATTACGTCAGAGAAAATTTGAAATGTTTTAAAACAAAATAATATCACATTCACATACAAAACAAACGAATCTCTTATCGGCCCTCACGAAAGCGGAACGGAAACCTCAAAAACAAAAGGGCCAAATATATCAAAGTGTTGTTCGCAAAAAATTGCCTTATCTCACACACGCAATTTGAGCCGACAATTTTCGTCGCTTCCTCTCATTACCCTGCCGTGATATATTTGCGTGTTTATTACTGCAATTACTTAGAGTAAATCTCACGTCCTTCCTCCCCCCCTCCGGCCGGAGGGTCGCGCCCTCCACCGCCATTTTACCCTCTTTCCGGCCGGCCCTGCCCTTAAGTCTTATGTACCTCGTAAGTTTCTTCGCGGACTCGGTAACCGGATTCAAATTGGGGCGAATTTAGTAGCAATTAATTAT
>CAJQZN010041803.1:81861-95082 GCA_907164685.1 Colias eurytheme | reverse complement strand
CAATGTACAGTTTTGACTTTCCTACGATTTTATTATATGTATAGATGGCACGCGTATCTATTCATAGACGATTTTATTGTGGCCATAAATATTGCGGAATGCTAGAAATGATTGCAGTTCTTGAAATGGAGTCGATTTTTCCCTTTGTACGTTCCTGATATTAAACTTCCATTGAGTTGAAAGAGACGCATTAAGCGAAATAAATTTCCTTTTATTATTTTTACAATGCATTTGTGAATTTTTGATATCTTTAGCCTTTGGTAAGGAGTACGTTTAGGTTGCAATTAATAAAGGTAAAAACTGTACTTTGAACATTTAAAAGTTGTCGTTTCACGAGAAAAGCTGTTGCTTATAATTTAACAGTTTCAAAGCGAAATGAAATCCCAGCTGCTAATTTAATTTTCCCTAGAAGTGTTGAATATGTTTTGGTAGAATTAAGTGATTCTTGGAATAATTTCACTTCCTGTAGGTTAATTAATTACGAGCTAGATTCTATAGTTGTTATCGTTCGATCTTTGTCAGGAAAGAGCTATTATGATAATTATTTTTTTTCTATTAACGACACGAAACTTGTGTGTGTTCAATTATTATAAGCATGCAATTAGGGTCATGTGGTGCATGCAAATATCGATTTTCCCGGTATTACAGTTGAATTATTTAAGTTTCAGTAGAACCTAAGGTTGCAGTTCTCACATAAGTTATTCCAGGTTATACCTGATAATGTACATCTAGAATTTTAGTAATATTTACAAATATTACCTATAATTAAACTTTTATACATGTAATATTATTTAAACCTAGGTAAAAAGACTTCTAGAAGACTCCTAAAAGGTCCTAGAATAAGGACGGATATTTTTAAAGTTTATATGGTCACAGTAATCTCCGTAACTGCTAATCCCATTTTCTTTTCCCATTAGAAAAGCTACATTACCCACGTGTGCTGTAAGCTAGTATTAACCTGTGAATGTGGAAACTAGGAATAGCCACAGATAATATTATTATTATCATACACTTTATTCAGCACGAAATGTATACATACAAAAAGAAACAGACAATATAATGTAAAATAAAAAAGGCGGCCTTTTCGTTACTGAGCGATTTCTACCAGGCAACCTATGGGTAGGATTTTTAATTATAAAAAGCGGAAAACAATAAGTGGTACAGCAATGAAATTAAACTACAATAATTAGTGGGAACTAATATAATACATGCGAAAGTTTGTGAGTATGAATGGATGTTTTTTACTCCTTAAAGAAAAACTAATAAACGGATATGATTGAAACTTTACAGTAATATCTATAGATACTAATATTATAAAGAGGAAAAGTTTGTAATTATGTATGTATGTATGTATGTATTGTTTTCACGCATAAACCTCTTAACCGATTTTGATGAAATTAGGCACAGACAATCTTTAGACCCTGAGAAAGAACATAGGCTACCTTTTATTACGAAATATGTACCACGGGCGAAGCCGGGGCGGACCGCTAGTAGGTTATACATTAGATAGATAGGTTATAGTTTATAGATTGGAACAAGACACGAGATATTGTTATACTTGATTTTGCCAGTGGGTTCGTCCGCGGGTGCAACAGCACAATTAGTTATACTGTTTCATAGCTTAGATGTTGAATTTCAGAGCTAGTAATACCTACCATAAAGTGAAGTCCCATGTCCCCTAGTGGGGTAAGGGGCAGATGCATAAGCATTATACATCTGTTTCACTGATCGATTTTCTTTAGGGACAAGTAGGTGATCAGCCTTCTATGTCCTGCCAGACCGAGACATTTTTTTTTCGCCTCCTTAGTAATACCATAGGTACATCTTAAAAGTTAAAGATGTTGAATTTTCCTAGAGAATTCTTAGTCCCGCTTTACAAGTGCCGCCCTTGGCCCAGTCTGTCTGTTTTAGTGTTGAATGCATATAAATGATAAGAAGCCCGGGGACACTATTTTTATATGTGAGAAGAAATGAGCAGAGATTGTTGAAGAGTGATTAAGGCTTTTTAATTTATATCTGTGGCTATAATTATTACAGTCTTGTTAATAAAAAGTGTAATTTAGATAGTGTAATCTAAAAGAATGAGCAATCGATTAAATTAGAAGGAAAAACAAATTAATTGTATGTAAAAGTGTGTAAAAGCAAAAAATTTGGTGTTATTTGTTCCGTAAATTGAAAAATTAAACGAATATATTATCATACTTAGTTACTCATAATATAATAATTATTACTCATTAAAGTCATACTGAATGATTGCATTATTTTATGAAATAAAAGTATCTAACTACTAAATATATTTCGTAAATTACGTACTACACGATATATTTTATGTATTGTAATGTTCAATGGTATGGTAGTTACAATAAATACTTTAGTAAATATATTTTAGAATAAGTGAAGTACCTACCTATATAGAAAGGTATTTCAACCTAATATAAGTAATTTAACCTAAAAAGTATAATTCGTTCATCTCCTCATTATACCCAACTCCATCTAACAATTACTAAGCACCTTATAGGTACACTTAAAAAGTTACAAAGGGCCGAGAACATCAGAGAAAAAATCAATCTAAGAGTACTTTTACTTGAAATACAATTAACTACTACGTGCTCAGAGCCGCTTGAAGTTTCAACAGGATTTTGGGTGGAAATTTTTGTCTATGCTTTTGGAAGAGATTAATTATTCTTACCTCTATTAATGGTTATGATTGATTTGCAAGTTATTTAGTAATGGGAGTGTTTGAAAGGGACAATTATTTTACTTACAAACACAAATTATAAATTACTATATTTCTTCATCATTTCACACTATATAGCTTCATTCAGGTTTACTTTATGGCATGATAAAGGGAATACCTAAGACTTATCCAGCTAACAATATATGTATTCACTGTAAAAAATGTGTGTTCAATCTTCAACATTCTGCTCCATAACATCAAGTATCGTTTATTCCTTACACCTATTACCAGTAATAAAAAACTAAAAAGATTACTATCATGCCACAACTACAGTAAAGTTCCAAGCAGATAATCCATGGGTTTCTATAGGGGGAAGGGGGAAACCCTCACTGTATTTAATCCGGAATTAAGAGGTCGTTTCTTTCCAAATGGACATGTATTAGGGAGCAATCGGTCACTCTTTGTTAGCAACCTTTTATTTTGATAAGGGATGACAGAGGTAGGAAAGTAATGTTTTTATAGATATCATTGAATTGTCACCGATGATAGAGGGTTAGCTGTTTGTGCTTTAGTTTTAGGTTTTCGAAGCTTGAAGTGTGATAAATCATAAATCACATTAAAATGTATTATGGTCTTGAATTTTAGCCGTGTTGTTATATTTATTTAAGACTAGCGGTCCGCCCCGGCTTCGCCCGTGGTACATATTTACGTTTTCTCTACATAAAAACCATCCTCGTACTTCAAGGAATATAATAGAAAAGAATTATCGAAATCGGTTCAGCCGTTCACACGTGATGCCATGACAACGCGAAACGGGTGCAGACCCGCCGCCTTTTTATAGCTCCCGCCGCGAAGCGCGTCGAACGCGGCAACTGATACACAAAAATAATCCTTATGGCTGCATGATTCTGTATTCACGCGCGATGACTTTTAGCGTATTTCATGTATAACTTTGGTGTTTCTACACCGATTTACATGATTCTTTTACTATAACCTGCCCAGGAGTATGAAGAATAATTGTGCCAAATTTGGTTAAAATCCGTCGTGTAGTTTTTGTTTCTATAACGAATATACAGACAGACAGACAGACAGACAGACAGACAGACAAAAATTTTACTGATTGCATTTTTGGCATCAGTAGCGATCCCTTATCACCCCTTCATAGTTTTTTTTTAAATATATTTCATGTACAGAATTTGCCTCTCTACAGATTTATTATAAGTATAGATATGATGTACTTAACAGTCTTTTATTTTTTTTTTACAAGAATAATGTGTAGGTACCTAAATTTATTTTGACCACGCGGGCGAAGCCGCGGGAAACAGCTAGTCACTTTATATGCAACCTACTTAATTTTGTTAATATGTACATTGTAACGTTATTCAATAAAACTCAATCTATAGGATTTTCTCCATTATTCGACAAAAATTTAATTATAATGTCGTTCACAAGCTTCTCTTTATTTCTGTTGAGTGTTGATATATGACGACATTTACAGATAAATAAAGAATAAATGGAAAATTACATAAAACTTGAACAAGTGCGGAAAATTTTACTTGAAAATAGCTGGGCTGGGCTGGGAAAATAGTAAACCATGCAAAACCATGCAATCAAACAAAGATCATCATAAATCAGTATATTTTGTCTATCAATATCTCAAATTTACAAAAAATCATTCATTTTATGTTAATATGTCACTACAAACATCTGGAAACGTACGAACTTTTCCAATAATAACTCTGTAATTCAAATAAAACTACACTTCTTTACAAGCTGGACGAGGTAATACAAGTTTGTAATTTCATAGAAGTTTCATATCTAAGGGTTCGATCTATCTTATCGATAACTGACATATATACTGATAGGAAACTATGTAACTCGGTTGCAATGTATCTTGTTGACATATTTTTCATCCCGTTAGATTTTCATTAATACGATGATATTCTCGTACGTTCTAGAGTTTTCTTAGCATATTGCAATATTATATAAGTATTTAGTGGTGTTTTCGTATTACATTGCAGATTTGTCGAATGTACATCATCTCTATAAGGGCAGTGGAAAATGAGGTAGAGTCGTTAGAGTGAATATCTTAGGACTTAGAATACAATAATAGACAATTGATTTTTAATAATAAATTAAAACGAAAGAATACTAAGCTAAACTAGAGTAAAACAGACGGATAGGTCTGTCCGTTCCATTTACATTACATACATTTTAACTATTTTTTGTTACACCTTTTATACCTTGTAAATTACATATAAGTAAGTATTTTGTTATGAGGTAAGAAACTTTATATTTGTTACAAAAACCAGTAAATGTCTTCCGACCACGTGGCACTAAAACGCATGAATATGTATGGAAGATGATCCATGGGGCTGGGTGTGGAGAGGTTTCCATATTCAGCAGGCTCCCGGAAGACTGGCAATGATATATTTATTCATACTCCTCTCCATTCAACTGTATATTATAGTGTCATAAACATATTATATACTTACCTACAAGTTAGGTTAGGTGCAAACGGTAGATACTTCTTTTAGAAAAAGATTTGCTATTATATACATTTTCCCTTCAAATTTTTTTTCCCTTCATGTACATCATAAATAATTATTTGTAGACACAATAAAAGCGCTTCGTCTTCAAACTGACGTAAACTATATTATGTATTTCACGTACCTACCTTAGTAGCTATTTACTAATCTGAGGTAGGTACTACATTTATTCTAACCTCATTGTTACCAAGAATTATGATAATTAGCTACGTAAGAAATAAACCACATTTTTACATTTATTTAAATGCTTATAAAATGTAGGTTAGACTCTAAAAATAAAAAAAAAATTGAATAGAAGTGTCCCCTCCAACTACGCTTATAAGAAAAATGTTGATTAAAATCTATTACTGAGGTAGATTGATGAGTCGACGCGCTTCAAGATGTCGGTAAAGATTTTTATAATAATTTCTTCAAAAAATACCTACTTATTTAAACGTTGAAATCACAGGTTGAAATTGTATAGTGAATTAATTAATTATCTATGAATATGGTGAATGTACTCTATGCTTTTTATAATTTACTCTGTAAAAAGAGTTGTCAATTTAGTCTGTGCTATGAAAAAAGTTAACGTTTTTCGCGCATTTCGTTCATTTCATTTCATTCGCATTTCCAAAACGTCAATCCATACTAATATAATATTATAAATGCGAAAGTAACTCTGTCTGTCTGTCTGTTACTCAATCACGCCTAAACTACTGAACCAATTTGCATGAAATTTGTAATAGAGATATTTTGATACCCGAGAAAGGACATAGGATAGGTTTTATCCCGGAAATCCTACGGGAACGGGTTTTCTTTGAAAACGCGGGCGAAGCCGCGGGCGGAAAGCTAGTTAAAAATAAACGAATAAAAAGCAACAGTTAACCAACACATAAACCGTGTGGCTCGTTTAATTGAAAGTAATGTTAAATAATGGTTTGAGACATGGAATCGTGATCGACCCTAGTTCCATTTAATTATTCGGGAATGAGGTCACATTGATTGCTAGTTTTTAACGAGGGTTTGCTTGCACTTTTCGTTAGAAATAAACTTTATGGGTCTAGCAAGTATTTAAATATCCATCCACGTAATTACTTATCCAAATCCATTTAACAATCCTACTAATATAATAAATGCGAAATGTTGTGAGGATGGATGCATGTTTGTTGCTCTTTCACGTAAATTATTCTGAACCGATTATAATGTGATTTGGTATGTAGGTAGCTGAAGACCAAGAATAAGACATAGGCTAAAAATCCCACAGGAACTATGCGGGTTTTTCTTTGAAAACGCGGGCAAAGCTGCGGGCGGAAATCTAGTTCATCCACGAAAACGTTAAAGACATTACAAATAAATGCTCTTAACAAATATTTTTTATCTAAGTTGAAGTTAATAAGAATCAGTACAAAATATTGTTACAGTTAACTAACCATATTCATAAATCGGCTAAGAAAGTCAAAAATATAAAAAAGCACATCCAATTGAAAAGCCGGTTAAAAAGAAGTCGGTTTGTAACCTAGTTTATGAATCCAACTTTCTGTGATAAAAAAGAAAAAGTCTAGACCAACTTTTTAATTACATTTGTACGTAGCTTAAAAGTTTAAAACAAAGTTTGCGGTACGACTGTGTTTTCTCCCGCGCTGGTTAAAAGATTTGCTTTTAATTCCTCTTGGAAAGGGAATAATTAAGTATTAAAGACTAGAACGGATTTGTAACACTTTTTTCAAATTTAATCAGACTAACACTACAGCTAGCGTTTACAAGGTAAGACTTTTATTGCGTTTAGATCTCCTAGTTGTAGGATGTACTTTCACAATTGGTGTGTTCATTAAGTTTAAATCCAAATACAGTATAATAAGAGTAGAAGATAAGTATTTTATGCGCAGATGTCTCTAGATGACTCTACTGTACATTAAATTATGAAGATATTACATTAAATGATTCGAAGCTATGTTTGGTAAAAATTAATGCAATCGCTTAGTTCTTATTGGAACCAGTTTCAGGATTATATGTAATTAATTCGTAATTATCTTACTGTAAAGCTTCTTTCTTTTTCGCATTACTATAAAAGTTTCATCCATACTAATATTATAAATGCGAAAGTAACTTTGTTTGTCTGTCTGTTACTCAATTACGCCTAAACTACTGAACCAATTTGCATGAAATTTGGTATGGAGATATTTTGATACCCGAGAAAGGACATATAGGCTACCTTTTATTGCGAAATATGTACCACGGGCGAAGCTGGGGCGGACCTCTAGTTTTTTATAATAGATAAAAATGTCCTCTTGACAGTTATATATTTTAATTTATAGTTGTTACATGCTTTAAAAAATGGAATTACCAGCTAACACAATACTATCTCCAGTTCATAGAACACACATTAGGGTCAGTCCCTAATAAAACAAATTGCTTTAGCGGACCTACTGATTCAGACGCTTGATTGATGATCGTACAATGAATTTTAACGGTCCCTACGAAGAAAAATTACTCAATCAATTATTTTAGACACTTCTGTGTAAATTTTACTAAAATTATTGATAAGGTACTCTCAGTTTCCTAACAGCTAATGTTAGAATGTTCATTACAAAATTGTGAACAACTTTTAGTTTATTTTGACTGAGTTCATCTTACTTTATTTATTTTTTTATTTTTTTTAATTGGTAATCATGTTCTATTGTTTTTAAATCTATTACAAATACTTATTTATGTTAAATGCAAAATGAATATGAGCGTGATGGTACCTGCAGCCCCAGAAAATTGTTAGAAACCTTTTTATGTATTAAATATTAATGTATGCTTTTTTATATTATACATCTCATAAAAATAAAATCCATCAGGATACCATCTACAATTTTATTTACCAAGTCATAAAATTCGTAACCGATAACATAGGTACGTCAATATGTTGAACAATCGAAGTGTTGCCATAAGCCAACACAGATAAGCATCATATTGCGTGACAGGTTAATTATCTGTATTTTGTACAACATTAAGCAAATCCTTTTCGCGTTGACTTGCTAACTTGACTTAGCTGAAGGTTAGGTAAGGTCGGAAGTCACGAGGTTTAGTGATGTAACTTTTAAATGCGTTTCAGGAAGTTTCTGGGTGTGATTTACAAGATTTGTTGTATCTTCTAGCAGTTGTAGTTTGTGCTAGAAATATCCCGATTTTATAAAAAATATATTGAGTAAATTTTATTAGTTAGGTACTAACTAACTATAACAAGATTGAAGTAAATTTTACTAGTTTCAACATTTATTTACATCAATGTACGCGATATATTAGAACAATAAATTATAAGAAAAGATTACAAATTAGAAATAGGTAAAGCATTATGTGATATAGTAGGGTGGTTAAAAAGTAATAACCTCCAAATCAACTTTGACAAAACTAAAATGATCCAATTTTGCACTAAAAATAGTCGACAATTCGAATTAAAAGTTGATTATGAAAACAAAACCATAGAACAGGTAAAAAGCCACAAGTTTCTAGGTATCCATTTGGACGAAAATTTAAAATGGAATGTGCACATTGAATACATATGTGACAAGATAAACCGATTTGTTTATGTCATAAGACGACTAAGGAACACAGTGTCCATGGAGGCGGCCCTAAATGCTTACCATGCATATGTGTCATCAATTCTCTCATATGGACTTATATTATGGGGGCAATCTTGTGATAGACAAAAGGTGTTTATAGCGCAAAAAAAATGCGTACGGGCCATAGTAGGATTGAGACAAAGAGACAGCTGTAGACCCATATTTGCTAAGCTTCGTATATTAACATTGACATGTATGTATATTAGAGATGTATGCTTATTTGTAAGAAAGCATCCCGAGTATTACACGAAAAAAGGAGAAATCAATAATCAATTTATGACCAGATTTCAAAACAAACTTTATTTTCCGACGTGTAGAATAAATACTGCGAAAAATAGTATAATTTTTAGAAGCATTACAATATTCAATAAAATACCAGACGATTTCAAAGAATTACCTGTACATATATTCCGGACGAGGTTAGTAAACTGGCTAATCACAAAACAATTCTATGATATAAGTGACTTGACAAATCAAAAATAGTAATTTAAAATTAATGGATATCATATCGGGACATAAATTAATATTTTAATCTTTTCTGCTGTATGTACTGTATTGGGATCTATAAGTGTTGTGGGATATAATATTGTATTTAATGTAGTTTATAATATATTTGCACGCTCAATTACGAGCAGAATGTTTAAGGATCTATATTATCTGTATCTACAAACATCTTTGTAATTCTACATTCTGCAAATAAAGCAATTTGAATTTGAATTTGAATTTGAATAAGCTGGACAAGGCATCTGAAGACACAAAAAAATTCAATATAAAATCGGTCCGGCCGTTCAGGGTGGATTCAGTAACAAACGCGTAGAAGAAATACATAAACATAAAAGTAACACAGTCAAAGTCATATAAACACACCAAATATGACTAAAGCAGAATATCTTCTAGATTCCAGAATCCAGGCTTATATCTGCGAAGTACGTGTCTTGCATAGCTGTCTTGGGTAGGTATAACATACCATCTAAAACCACGAGAATCTGTATTACTATGTATTTACCTGTGTTTTGTTGATGAATATGAATATACAAACATATAACTAACTATCATTCAATCCCAGTACCTAAACAAATTCTTTTTTTGAATAAAGAAGTTTCAATAAAAATTTTCAATAATTCAATATTGTTGTGTGTTACGATTTAACTCAAAACTACTCGATCGATTTTAAAACTCATTTTACACCTAGAGAGCATTCATTAATTGGCTATTTTTACCCCGGGATAACTCGAAGCTAGTACAAAATAAAATAAAAACATTAATACCGAGTAGAGCTGTGTTTAGACCGATAAATAACGGGAAATAAAAATAAATCGTACTTATAACTTTTTCAGTGGAATAGCGGCGTGCGTACTTGGAAAAACCTTTTAGAAATCAAAACATGATATTTATATTGCTATGTTATAAAACTAATAACTTTTATAGCGTATTAGCTCTACACCCCGGCTTCGCCTGTTCACTGTCGATTGATCGTGCCAATTCAGAAACCCTCGTGGGCTCATGTACAACACGTTGCTGAAAATCATCACATGATCAAATGCATTGTTTATGATTATATAAAGGACATACAGGCAAACATTCATTTAAATGATAATGAACATTTAGATCTATAGCGCTACTAATTTTCCTCAAAGAGATAGATTTTATGCACTTAATACATAATATGTAAAATATAACTACATATATTCTATGTAATATGTATGATGTTTGTGAAAATGCTGACAACTAGAAGATAACAAATCATTTCAATATATTGAATGTAAAGTCATCGTGAATAGTGTGGAAACTTAAAGCTTATATGGAAATACTTTGCGTTTGTGCTCAACTATGAAAACTACATCTGTATAAGCCTATTTCAATTTTAAATTCGTCTTTAGTTTCCCAAGTGCCAAGTAGTAGAAGCTCATATTTGATTTGACGTCACAAAAAACTAATTGTTTATTTAGATATAGTAGTGTAGTGAAGTCCCGTGTCCCCTAGTGGAGTAAGGGGCAGATGCATTAATTATTCATACATCTGTTTCACTGATCGATTTTCTTTAGGGACAAGTAGGTGATCAGCCTTCTGTGTCCTGCCAGACCGAGACTTTTTTTTCTTCGGTTCTACGCTCATGCGTCAACAACTGTACCAAGGAGGCGGTCGTTATTTAGTAAGTTGGCTTGTGAACTTGAGAGCTTAGTAATAATACTTAGATCAATAATGTATCGTACTTTATTTAAAAAAAACAATTTTCCTAAGTTGTTAAATTTCGAAATGTCTTTGTTTCTGTACAATTGAAATTAAGCTCCTCACTTGGATCGTGTCAAAATATTATTTAACTTCAAAACTAATTACTATCGATCCCTTTAAAACAGCGTTAAAATACTGAATTTCTCACTTCATTCCTATTATAAAGTAACTGAATCTCATAGAATTAGCCGAATTAAGAAACCCGACAAGGTTGGAGAGGTTAAACGATCCTCTAATTGGGTTCGTTGGACGGACAAATACTCTTTAATGCCTCTGTTTAATTAATAACTAATGTTTCAACGTTAAAATTTACTCTTTTAGGGCTACGTGGGTCCTGCGGTTTCGTTGGTAAATGATTTTTTGTTGTAATTTTAAACATTTTTAAAAATTAATTGAGAATTTCTATAACTTAAGCTGTCAGTCATAGATGATTGCACAATGGCTGTGTTAAAATCGATCAGTTGTTTCAAATAATAAACAAAACAGACATAAATACAATCTTACAAACAAAATCTATATGTATAACATGATATCAAACGGTAGCTTTAGAATAAGTTATTAATTTTATTTATATCTAGCTGTGCTCCGCGGTTTTACCCGCATTGCTCCGCACCTGTTGGTCTTAGCGAGATGATATATGCCTTCCTTCCTCGATAAATGGGCTATGTAACACAGAATAATAATTTTTCCAATCGGACCAGTAGTTCCCGAGATTAGCGCGTTCAAACAAACAAACTCTTCAGCTTTATAATACTAGTATAGATTAATATACCAAGTTATCAGATATAAGACAAAATTCCCAAGAATAGGTTTACTAAAATTGTCACAACATCTAAGAAGGTCGACAGGGCAGTATACAGTGTATATTTGTATGTAAATGTCACATCGACCCTCGTAAACGATTTTATTGCTGTCATACTGGGCTGAGTACAACACTCGGGAAATATGGTTGAGAATAAAATGCGTTTTATTGCTCAATTCTGGGGCCGACTTTGTATGGAAATCTTTAATAATCGTTCAGGTGAATAAAAGCATTTTCTCGTGTCATCTAATAAAGTTTGTTTTATTTATCGGTTTTAAATAAACGATATTATTTATTCAAGAAGTTTAACATAACATAAATATTTTTAAATTAATTTTAATATCATGAATTTGTAATTATTACACAATATCATACTGAAACTCAAACATTTATTTGTTCGATTAGACTTCTTCTAGAAGCACTTGAAACGTCATAACATATTTTTAATTAATTTTTTGAAATAAATAATAAAATTGTTGTTCTTTGGATGACCTTCCATTGTTGCTAAGAGTCGGTTGTTATGTACTCCTTAGTTTTCAAAATATTATGTAATTCCTTGCTAAAGTCGTTTAAAATTCAGACCGCAAAGTACTGGTTTGTCCACTTTCCCTCAGACTACTTTCTAGACTGATTAGAGTCTACATTTATATAATTCTAGCTTCAATGCTTCTCGTGTTATTATTTTTTAATATCTGAGTATTATTCTTTATTCTACTTTATGCAGAAAATAATCAACCGCTCTGTTGCTAGATAAAACTCGTCAATGTAACAATAGCATGATATTAATGTAGCCCGTTTTATGTTACACAAACATATTATGTACTAGCTTCCGCCCACGACTTTGTACATGCATCTCCGTTTTTCCCCGTTCCCGCAAGAATTTCGGGAAATCCTTTCTTAGCGGATGCCTACGTCCTAACATCTACCTGCATGCCAAATTTCAGCCCGATACGTCCAGTGGTTTGGGCTGTGCGTTGATAGATCAAAATCAGTCACCTTTGAGTTTTATATATATAGATAACTAGTAGCTTGTCCCGGTTTTACCTGGCTAGAACTTAATTTTATGTTTTTCAAGTTATTAAAAGTTCCTAATGCAGAAGACAAATCCGTGAAATCAAAAAGCATGAAAATCCGTTCCGTCGTACTTGAGTATACATACTACTTACATCTACACTAATATTATAAAGAGGAAAACTTTGTTTGTTTGTTTGTTTGTTTGATTGTAATGAATAGGCTCATAAACTACTGGACCGATTTTAAAAATTCTTTCACCATTCGAAAGCTACATTATCCACGAGTAACATAGGCTAGGTTTTATCCCGGAAATCCCACGGGAACGGGAACTTTTTTTTTTTTTTTTTTTTTTTTTTTTTTATG
>CAJQZN010041803.1:58198-81761 GCA_907164685.1 Colias eurytheme | reverse complement strand
ACTTTTTTTTTTTTTTTTTTTTTTTTTTTTTTATGCAATAGGAGGCAACAGAGCAGACGCGTCACCTGGTGGTAAGTGCTCCACGTCGCCCATATGTACGCACAGTGTCAGAGACATTGTGAGTATGTTGCCGGCCTTTCAAGTAGGAATATGCTCTTTTCTTGAAGGTCCCCAGTTCATAGCCGTTTGGAAAAGCCGCATGAGGGAGTTTGTTCCAGATGTCTGTAGTGCGCGGGAAGAAAGATCTTTTAAAGCGCACAGTTGTAGATTGCCAACAGTCAAGGTGGTGAGGGTGGTATTGTTGACGATGTCGTGCTGTACGGTGATGGAACTCGGCGGCGGGTAATGTTCCAAACAACTCTTCAGAGCACTCCCCATAGTAAATGCGATAGAGAACGCATAAGGAAGCGACATCTCTTCGCAGCGCCAAAGTATCAAGCCGATCGGTGAGACTTGGCTCGTTAACAAGTCGTACAGCTCTCCTTTGAATACGGTCAAATGGAAGGAGGTATTGTTGGGGTGCCCCGGCCCAGATGTGGGAGCAGTATTCCATGTGCGGCCTGACTTGCGCCTTATATAACTTGAGGCGATGGTGCGACGTGAAATACTGCCCCGCTCTACAGAGCACACCAAGTTTTTGTGAAGCCAACTTGGCTTTTCCTTCCAAGTGACAAGAAAACTGTACGTTACTCGAGATTTCGAGACCAAGGATTCCGATACTGGCTGCGGCTGAGAGAGGAGTACCCTGAAAAGTAGGAGCTATGACGAAGGGGAGCTTTTTAGCGGTAAAGGCGCACACCTGTGTCTTTTTGGGGTTAAATTGGACTAGGTTTAGTCGGCCCCATTCTGAAACCTCTTGTAAAGAAGTTTCAATCTCAGACACGAGGTTGTTCCGGCACTCGATGATGCGCTCCTGAGAAATATTGCTGCGGCCGGTGTATACTGCATCACCAGTACTGTCATCTGCATAGCAATGAATGCTGCCGTTGAGCAGCATATCATTGATATGCAGAAGGAACAGAGTGGGAGACAAGACACAGCCTTGTGGGACACCAGCATTCACAAGCTTAGGATCAGAGCAGGAACCGTCGACTACGACACTCATGCTACGCTCTGTGAGGAAACTGGCGACCCACTGGCAAAGTTTCTCAGGAAGCCCATAGGAAGGAAGCTTCGCAAGAAGCGCTTTGTGCCATACCCGGTCAAAGGCTTTCGCTATGTCCAAGCTGACTGCTAAGCCTTCACCCTTGCTCTCGATCGCCGTTGCCCATCGATGAGTTAAATATACGAGAAGATCACCAGCTGAGCGACCGCGACGGAAACCGTACTGTCGGTCACTGATCAGCTGGTGCTCCTCCAGATAATTCAACAGCTGGCGATTGATAACGGTTTCCATTATCTTGGAGAGCAAGGAAGTGATGGCTATGGGTCGATAGTTGGACGGATCCGAGCGATCGCCCTTTTTCGGGATGGGATGCACTAATGCTTTCTTCCATGAATTCGGGAAAACGCATGTGGAGTAGGAGTGCCGGAAAAGGCGCACGAGGACCGGTGCCAACTCTGGTGCACACATCTTCAGCACAATTGGAGGAATACCGTCGGGGCCACTCGACTTGTGGACATCTAGAGCGAACAGTGCCTTACGCACAGCACTCTGGGTAAATCGGATGTCCGGCATAGAGCCCTCAAGCCGTGGGATGATAGGTGGTGAGTTCCCCATGTCATCTAAAGTCGAGTTTGCGGCGAAGAGGGAGCTAAGGAGATCAGCTTTCTCTTTTGCCGTGTGGGCCAACTGGTCATTCTCCATGCGCAGAGATGGTAGGGACGGCTGACAGAAGTTCCCTTGCACAGCTTTGGCGAGTGCCCAAAAAGCTCGTGTTCCCGAAGGAAGTCGGGCAAGTTTCTCACCAAGCTTAGCAATATGCTCTGACTTTGCTTTCGCTATTGCTCTTTTGAGAGACCTAGAGGCTGAGTTTAGTTCTCTCTTGAGTGTACAGGCGTTTGGATCACTAGACACGAGCGCATTGGCCCAGGCCTGGTAACAGTCTTGTTTTCGGCGCGACGCCTTTTTACAAGAGCTACCAAACCAAGGCTGGGACTTGCCACCGACGGGCACAACAGAGTTTGGAATAAAAAGCTCCATCCCCTGAAGTATCACATCAGCAACAGAGTCTGCACAAGTGCTAGGATCATCTGCCGAGAAGCAAACACGGCCCCAGGGATAGGATGAAAATAATGTACGCATCCCATCCCAGTCTGCTGACTTGTAGTGCCAAACGCGACGGCGGCCATTACACTGAGGTCGTGGATATCGCAGGATTGGCACCACACTCCGTATTAGGCAGTGGTCAGATGAACCTAAAGGAGCGTCAACATTGACCTGATAGCCATCCGGATGAGAAGTCAGCAGAAGGTCCAACAGTGAAGGCGTATGATCCTCTACATCTGGAATTCGCGTGGGCGATGCTACCAGTTGAGTAAGACCATATGCAAGAGCAAAGTCGTGGACAGACTTACCCGCATGATCAGTGGTACGAGACTGGAGCCATTCAACATGATGAGCGTTGAAATCGCCAAGGACCACAATTTCAGCGGAAGGAATCTGTAGGAGCATGGTATCAGCAGCGGATTGTATATGTTCAAAGAGTCGGTCGGTTTCATCGTTACCGCTGTGGGATCTGTAGAGGCACGCATAGACGCGGGGGTGGTCATCGCAATCTACGCGTAACCAAAGGATGGATAGATCCCTACCTTCAAGATAACCGAGGCGCCGAAAGCAGATATCGTTCCGGATGAATGCGCAAACACCAGCGCGGGGTATAAAATTGTGCTCCAGGTTGTATCCTGGGTAATTGAGATATGATGTATTAGAAGGGGAAGATATCTGCGTTTCGGTTAAAAAGAGCAAGGCCGGCTTCGCCGTCTCAAGATGGTGATGGACGGCGTTGATGTTAGAGTGTAAGCCCCTTACATTACAGAAATTCACGCAATGCGTGTAAAGGGGTGCAGCGGTCTTTTTTCTCTTGTTGCCCCGGGTATGAGTAACGAGCGGGATTTTGCCCTCCCCAGAATACGCAGGGCAGCCTGAACGTGAGTGCTCAGGGAGGGATTCTCCAGCACTAAAAGTGTTGGTACCCTCCTGGGGTAGTAATATTTGTAATTCCGCTGCCATATTAGAAAAGGGGATGGGGGGAAGTGGGCTTCCGGTATGTCTCACTCACCAATGCGAAACGCTAGACGCTTTACGCCGGTTTTCTGTGAGATAGTGGTATCGCGCCGGACGGACTACAGCCCATTCGTGCTACATACAAAAGAGGACTATTATATGTAGCTGTAGTCCTACCACTCTAGAAAATTTTCGCCAGAGCCTCGTCCGTTGATCGGCAGGGTGCACCACGAGCAGGTGAGGTTGGCTTTGGCCGTTAGATGGTATACGGCCATTACACCCCAAATTAACTAAGGAACTATGCGGGTTTTTCTTTGAAAACGCGGGCGAAGCCGCAGGCGGAAAGCTAGTCACTAATAAATATATTACTTACTCACATCATTATGTAAATCTTGACATGTATTCCTATAGCTGTTTGTGTATCGTACATATTTAGAGCTTTTCCTCCATATATCGCGATGATAAATTTCTTACATCGTTGTAATCATATTACAATGCACGTCGAATGTATATTTCATCGCTATACGTGAAGTGGATTACTTATGAGAGTCATTAGAGGCTGAATTTGGACAACAGAATGATTTTACGATATAAAAAAGATATTCTGACTGTACATTTGTTTAAATTTGTTAAATTTATGTGTTATGTACAAATAAATGATTTATGATTAACATTACAGACAACCAAACAGTCAAATAAAAACACATTTTATTAGTAACTAGAGGTCCCGTGGTACATATTTCGCAATAAAAGGTAGCCTATGTCCTTTCTCGGGTATCAAAATATCTCCATACCAAATTTCATGCAAATTGGTTCAGTAGTTTAGGTGTGATTCAGTAACAGACAGACAGACAGAGTTACTTTCGCATTTATAATATTAGTATGGATTTGCGAAAGTATTTAATAATTAATAATTAATATTAATAATATATAGATATAAAGGCGAAAGTTTGTAAGGATGTATGGATGTATGTATGTATGGATGTATGGATGTTTGTTACTCTTTCACGTAAAAACTACTGAACCGATTACAATGAAATTTAGCACACATATAGAGGGTAACTTGGATTAACACATAGGATAGTTTTTATCCCGGAAATCCCACGGGAACGGGAACTATGCGGGTTTTCCTTTGCAAACGCGGGCGAAGCCGCGGGCGGAAATCTAGTTTAATAATAAGGAAGGTTTATTTTGATAATAGAGTCCTTTGTTTCAACTTTAGCACATTAATTATAAATTAAGGAAAGTCAACCTGATCAAAGGTTTATAAATAAACTTGTACAGGTGACGTTTGAGAATTCAGCAGTGTCGGCTTCCATTTTAGTACGGTTAGAAAAAAAGTAGATATTGTCGCATGTTAAATAATAATGATAATAATGTGGTTTTGTTTGATAATTTCAGCCTGTATGTTAGAAGGGAATCTAAAATTCACGTTATTAAAAAATTTAATGTTCTACTATGCAATTTATATAGATAGGTAAAACATCTTATGAAATAAATCAAGCTGTTTCGGAGGAGATTGGTTGCAAACACTCTGTCATCTATCTTATATATAAAAATGAATCGCAAAATGTGTTGGTAAGCGCATAACTCGAGAACGGCTGAACCGATTTCGATAATTCTTTTTTTATTATATTCCTTGAAGTACGAGGATGGTTTTTATGTAGAGAAAACGTAAATATGTACCACGGGCGAAGCCGGGGCGGACCGCTAGTAATATTAATAGAAAGTAAATACACGCTAACATCTACGTCATGTCCTTAATGGCATTAAAACTTTATATGTATAATTAAACGTTAAATACGCCCATTGAGACAAGTTGGGTCTGGAGATAGCGAATAATTATGGTCTACATATTGTAGAGTTGGGACGTCATGTAACTATCCTTGCTTGTTTTATGTTTTACAACTTGTACACGAGTTAAGCGAAGTTCCAACAAAAGGACAGTGAAAACTGGACTCTGTATTTGTAAGTTCTAATGTTGATAATTACAAGGAGGTTTCTCTTTTTCATCTATACTAATATTATAAAGCTGAAGAGTTTGTTTGTTTGAAGGCACTAATCTCAAGAACTGGTCCGATTTGAAAAATTCTTTCGGTGTTGCCCATTTATCAAGGAAGGCCATAGGCCATATATCACGCTAAGACCAACAGAAGCGGAGCACCGAGCAACGCGGGTGAAACCGCGGAGCGCAGCTAGTTAAAATTACGTCTGTAATCTTGAATTGCCAAAGCTTGTCTTGAATGTTGAAATTTTCAAATATTACTGAGATTTTATTTCATATATTTTTATTTTTTTTGCTATAATCCTAAATTATTTTCAACTCAAGTTCCTTTGGAAATGAGAAAAAATAACAAAAGGTTTGTAACCAATGTTTACATAATTTGTCTAATTACCATTAAGCTTACTTTGTTTATCAACATTTTTATGTAATTAGAGAAACCTGCTATAAATAAGACGACTGCTTTTCTATTTTGGGATACTGGTTAAATTAAAAGCTTCTAAGTGATTAAAATTCGGGGTATCATAAGATGTTATCGCTTACCTATAGATTACAAGTTATTTACTGTTTAGACTTAAGACTATGTTGATATGGGTATGGATTTTCATAAAATATAGGTATACTTATATATTTAGATAAAGGGTAAATACAGTGTTTAAAAAACATTTTTAATTGATCACTGACAAACGTTTATAATTTTAGGTATTTTATTAACACACTAATTTGCAAAAATGTTCATAAAATATTTAGAATATACTTAAGTCAAGTGACCCTTATTTAATTTAAAAATTTAAGAGATTAATGGCGTAGCAAGGGACACACGATTTAAATAATTAAATTTTTGAAGCCATCGTGGATTGTTTAAAACAAATTCAATTTCATCTGTCTGTTTATTATTCAAATTTATGTTATTTCGTCGAGCGGTTTGTGGAATTATTATAACTAGAATTTTCTTTAAGAGGGTTCTCCATTTTAAAATGTCACTGCGTGTCCCCCGATGTCCGGGGAATGAAGCTTCGTGCAAGTTTTGTTTTTGAGTATAATTCTAATGTTAGTTTGTTTGTTAGTGGAAATTATATTAGGTATAGTATAATATAAACACTCAACAGAGAGGAGTAGGTAGTATGTGCAGAAAGTGTTATAAATATGGCGCGTTAATTTATATTTGATACTTAGCAAACCGGGCGAACTCCGTTTCGCCACCAGAGACACATTTTCTTTGCTATAAACCTTACGGAAACCGAGACCTTTCCAACGAATGCAAAACCGTGGAAATCGGTTCGTGCGTTCTGGAGTTATAGCGTCAGGAAAGAAAACCCGACTTATTTTTAGAAAAATTAGCCATTTCCGGATATAACAATTTACAGTCTACTTGTTGCAAATAACCTCCCCTACCACCTCTTAAAAGGATCCGGTCTAATTACCAGTAACCCTGTATAGTAGATAAACGGGAGTAAAACAAAATCACTATAAATACAATCTATCGAAAATAAATATTCAATGTATTTAGGATGGTACAACTGATACAAATGGGGAAAAACTTATTAACTATACAAGATATAAAAGACAGCAGCTTATGAACTATTATTTCGTCTTTTAACGAACTTTTATAAGCTCCTGACGAACTTTGTCAAAGTTCGAGCGAACAGTTGACAGCAAATTTCATTTTAACCTAGAATTTTACTGGGTTCTACTGGATGAATGATGATAAAATATCTGCAAAAGAGCCTTTATTAATTAACTTTATCAGAAATTAGGATTTTAACAGGATTTAATACCAGTTGATCAAGAATTTTAGAAGAAATGATTTCTCCCACAAACAACAATAATTCTGAAATATTATAATTTGGTGGATCCAACAACAATGACTCAGCGGTTTTTCTTGAGCGTTGAACCGGGTTACAAAAATATTGAACCTTAAATATTCAAAATTCGTGTATTTTACAAAGGAAATGACAAAAGACTCATTCAAGTAACCCAAAGCAAACTTCCTTTGTAACGTATTATTAGTTACACATCACTGGCAAAGTACACAATTGTTCCTCTCAAAACAATTTGCATTAAACTTTCATAGTCCCTCAAAATCGTACGATTATTATGAATTCGCGCCAAAATACTATAACAATAGAGGTCAACGCCCGCCCACCTGTCATATTTCATCTGTCTCATTCACACTTATTGCAATTCTATTTGCACATCCCTTTCTCGCTTCACAAATGGCGCAGGCAGTTAGTTTTGGTATGAATTATTGGTTTGCTACACGTCTATTGTTTATGAAATAAGATTGCAGAATCGTAAAATAAACATGCGATTTCAGAACGTTGTGTTTAACCTAAAATAGGTTTCTAGCTATACTAATCTTTCATTATTTACAAAACTGGCAAACATAGTGAATGTTTACTTTGGAAGATTGTTTGTTTCTAGGAATCTTATAGATTTTAATGAAAGTATAAAATCACATATTTGAACTTATTCCGCCATCCGCTTTTCCCTGGGGCGCGGCGCCTATATTTTTGTGTTCTTTTAAATATCAACCTTCGAGTTGAGATACGAGGATTCATATTTGATAAGGTGATGGTAACATTCAATGCGTAAAATGAAGAGAATTTTAGTTTTGCAGCTATTTATTTATTTCTGATTCCTTACAGCTATTCTTAAAATAATTACCTAATAATAAATCCTTAAATAGATCAAATACGCCAATTAAAAGGAATTCCACTATGAAGTAAATTCAATTTAAATTTAATATTTTTGTTCTAAGTAGTCTTATAAGTTATAATGTAAGATTTGATTTAAGAATTTTTACATTTATATTTCATATATTTACATATCAGATTCTATTTCATATCACGTAGGAATTCAATTCTTTTTTATTAGGTCTGCTCTCAGGAACACATCTGCGGAGTGGCGCACTTACATAAAAAATTGGTGCTACATTTCACGTCAAGTCTAGATTTGTTCTTATATTTATTTCTCAGGCTATTTTTTTAAATCAAATTATTTTAATGATTTAATACATGCTTAAAACATTCTGGTTAATATATGTTTAAGATTCATTAAATCATATAATATATTACATAGGTACATACATGTACGTTAGGTACATATTAAAATACGAAGGTATCAATAATGTGTAAAAATACGTAATTTTAACTAAAAGTTACGGTACAACAACTTATCAAGCATAACAAAAAGAAAATAACATTAAATCGTAATACCACTATCATAAGTTTACGTTTATTACGCCTGTTATATCACAGATAAAATAAATAGCCGTTTTCAGGCACGAGTGTCGCTAAGGTCATCCTTTGTTACAGATGATAAACACCTCATATTTTTTCAGGCCACATTGTATACGACTTGTTTTGACTGTCGCCGCCTAAATTATTCATTATTCTCCACGTTTTTACCAGTTCCACAAAGTTATGCGACGTTTCACCGTAAATTATTATTTGCTAAAGAAATGTTTTGAGAGCTTTGACACTTCGAATTACGCTGTGACTTTATAAGCAGATTTTCAAACGAAATGAAAAAAAAAAGTTCAAACGTAAACGAAATTTTATTAAAGAAAAAAAATCTACACAGATATAAAATACAAGGTTATAATGACGTTCGCGCGCATAGTTTGAATTTGGAACAGGCCTGTGTAAACATCCTTCAAAAGAAATAGTTCACCAAAAATGATCTTTACTGAAGAAAGCGTCGTCATCGGCTCGTTCCATATTCGACAGCTTCCAATATAGGACACGGAAAATTGCTTGTTTTTTGTTTGACGTCCTGATTATTTTTTAATCTGTACTTTTCTGAGATAATGGATTTGTTATGACGCAATAAATATGAGTTTACGCTTAGTTTACGTGATTGAAGAGAAATAAAATACATTTTTTGTGAAAGATTTAAGTACCTATACTGATACGAATTTTTTTTTCAATAAAAAATATTTTTTAATATTCAACAAAAAATCTACTACACAAAACAAAGTAAATGTGAACATTATACAATCACTAAACACAAATGAAAATGTATGTCGAACCCTAGAACTATATTTACGGAAGTTAAAACTCTTGTTAGTAGGTACTAGGTACCTACCTACGTAAGAAAAGTTCAAAGTTTTGGTATCATTTTCTTAAGGATGTCCGATGGTTTTGCTACAAGTTTAGGATATATTACGAACACATTTTACTTTAAAAAAAGTAGATGTTGTTTGCTGAAAATTGTATGATTATCCGAATTTATCTGACAAGTTGTAATGAACATAAATCATCAGCTCGAAACATGCTCGAAACGATATTACATTTCAAAACTTTTTATAAACAAAATCTCATTTAAAACATGAAAGAGTACATAATAATCCTCATTAAGAATAATATAACAATTTATCACTTGAACAAACAACATGCTTTTACAAAATTGGTGGCCATTTTTATTCATATTCCCGCGCTCAACGATTACGGTTTTCGCGCGAGTTGTGTTCTTTTTTTCATAGCAATTTCGGCGCCATTTTGTGTCGAAATTTTTGACAAACATTTTGACAAACAAGATTTCTTTCATCGTGTGGCTATCCAAAAAGCTATTTTTAAACACATGCAATTCACGTTTTCCAATTTTAACTGAATTTATAAAATATTATGCATATTTTAAATATGTCCTGTAAAATTGTGATTGAAAATAAACCTTTGCTTATTGACTCTAAATATTTTATAGATAATTACATAAATGTGTAATATTATAATTAAAATTCAATTTACTACAGTATAATATTATTCGTTTCAATTAAACGTTCGTTTTTGATGAACCTTCACATAAAAATTAATATTATTTTTCTTGATAATGTATTCAAAGTCACGCACTCATACTTAATTGATGATCACGTAAATATAATTGACACTTGATGATATATTGGCAAATATAAATCTTCTTTATCTACAATACAGCGTAGATTTTCCGACATTAAAATGGAATTTGGATAGAGATTAGAGAGTATTAACAAAATAATCAATTTAAATTTGTAACTAATTTAATAAAGAACAATGATGATTTCAATGGTCTGGATTAGTAGGTATAATCACTGTTAGAAATTTGGAATATTAACAAAAAAAAGAAAAGGATTAATCGAATCGACGACGATTGTGCCTTGTGGTTTTATAGATTACTAGAGGTCCGCCCCGGCTTCGCCCGTGGTACATATTTCGCAATAAAAGGTAGCCTATGTCCTTTCTCGGGTATCAAAATATCTCCATACCAAATTTCATACAAATTGGTTCAGTAGTTTAGGCGTGATTGAGTAACAGACAGACAGACAGAGTTACTTTCGCATTTATAATATTAGTATGGATGATGGTTGTTATGGTAACGGAACTTTTATTATTTAAAGTTCAGCGGTCTGCGGTATCTATTATCTAGTTCTTCGGATTAGCTAGATTAAGGGCTGATTTTTCAATCGTTGGTTAAAATTTATTCATCGAATAACGTATTAAACTACCATTTCAAAAATGTATTCTAATTGTCCGTACTTGACAGTTTTCAGGTGATATTTTAAAATGTTCGTGTAATACTTAATTGGACGGATAAATTTTAACCAAGGATTGAAAAATCGGCCCTAAATATATTATTTAACTAGCGGTCCGTCCCAGCTTCACCCGTGGTACATATGTATTTACGTTTTCTCTACGTATGAGCCATCCTCGTACTTCAAGGAATATAATAAATAAAAAAAGAATTATCGAAATCGGTCCACCCGTTCACGTGTGATGCCGTGACCATGAAAACGTAACAATTGGTATGACTGAAATATAAAACCATAGTAAATCTGAATTCGTTCAAGAAAGAAATGTTGGTTTTTGTTTGAGAAATATAAGTGCTTATAAGCTAAGCTAACAAGATTACAATATATAACAATCAGCAATGTAATAAATAATCTATGATTAATATAGGATTGTTAATCTAAATGAGAGAGAGAAAAAAGGCTCTATTCCAGATATAAATGCTTTTATTGAGATAGACTTCATCAGATTGTTTAGGAAAAAAGACGGATTGAATGCATTGAGGTATTATAACTTCGTATAGAGAGGACACCACGAACAAAATCTGTGCGACAATCGCGGCGGTGCGGGGCGCGCGTGGGGCGGCTAGTTAGTCATAGATACAAGCGATATTTGAGACGCTTGGCTCTAACTCGTGTTACAAATAGTGTAGTAGCGATGCCCTCTCTATTAATTGATTTATTTATTATATTGTTTATACTTTATTACAACCTAGAGTTTAGAACAAAAGTGTTGTTCGCAACAGCGATTGCAGACAAACAATTGCATTTTTATAACTCTTTATATAGTGAAGTCCCATGTCCCCTAGTGGGGTAAGGGGCAGATGCATTATACATCTGTTTCACTGATCGATTTTCTTTAGGGACAAGTAGGTGATCAGCCTTCTGTGTCCTACCAGACCAAGACATTTTTTTTCCTACCACCGGGAATCGAACCCAGGACCTCTCGGTGTTACGCTCACGCGTCAACCACTGTACCGAGGAGGCGGTCATATATGTTAATATTTTATGATATAGCGATTACAATAATTGTTTAGAATTGAATTAAATTGCGATAAGAATTTTCAGCCATAATTTTAAAATTGAGAAAATATAAATGTAGAGCCAAAACAAGGCTTAGGTATTTATTATTATATCTACTTATTTACGTTATATATGAAAATGGTTTTATACTTGATTATAGCTATTAAATATAAATTATAAATATTACGAAAGATATTTCGTTATTATCGTGTAAACAACAACGAAACTATTTTTACGTTCGAATAGATTGCACGCATTTTTAAAATCGAAACGCAAATCAATTGCAAATAATACATCGGATATTCAGTTTGCAGCAACTAGTTTTACCTTCAGAAATAATAGAAAACGCATTTTAATATTATATTGTTTATTTATTTATTTATTTTAAGGCTTATTAGCAGAGTGTACATCGATGAAATTACATTAAAAAATATAGAACATCATGGACAACCAATAATTATCAAAATCGGTTCATAAACGACGAAGTTATCCGCGAACACACGTAAAAAAAATATATACGGTCGAATTGAGAACCTCCTCCTTTTTTTGAAGTCGGTTAAAAAATGAGCACTGCATGCACTATAAAAATACGTTACAATGTTAAAAAATTATTCTAACCATCTTTTCCTTTCCAGATCACATTAAATATGGTGGAATGATGCGGGAGCGATGCTGCTGCAGCAGGCATCATCCTTGCCTGGACCCAGCGGCACGGCCAGTCCCAAACCGAACCGGCCCGGCGCAAGCCCCAACTTCACAAGAATAAACAGCCCCTTGACACACGATGCTAAACTCAATAGCCCCAAATTGGGTAATAGCCCCATCCTGGGCAATAATAGCCTAGGAAATAGTCCTATCGCGAATAGCCCAAACCTGAGCGCTAGTCCAAAGTTCGGGAGCCCGAAATTGGGAGGTAGTCCGAAATGTGACAGGTCTGAAGATGACGAAGCGTTGGATAGGATCCAAGGAGAGTTGAAGGAAGGCTGGACGGTGCATACGGGGAGAGATGGAAGACTCTATTATTGCAAGTAAGAATATAATATGTATTGTACACTGTAGCGATAGTTTTATAATGATATATTTTAGTAAAGTATTGGTTTGAGGCTAAGGTTTGAGGTTACAGATTTCCTTTCATTTGGAAATCTAATTAATTCTTATTACGGCCTGCGACGGGTAAAAGTCTATACATAGTGTATGTTAAATTTTTGCTTTTGTCCTGTGATTTTTATAACGTATTTTTAAGTCAAGGACATTTCACATAACTTCGTTTAGTTTTAACTAGATAAGTGATTGATATTTTTGATATTATTTTTTTCAACATCCCTAGTGGAAATATTATTAGTCTGTCTTATTTATTAGGTACTAGGTGACCCCACAATCAGTGTTCTGCCAGGACATCCCAATCACGTACCGGTATGAAATACCGGACACACAAGGACCTATTCTCGTCGTATTTATCGTATTAATGTACATACAAAACTATATGAACGTCCATCGGTAAAAATTAACATGAGTGTTTTGTAAAATATTAGACGTTGAAAACGTCAGTTTAAAAATATTACGATTTACGAATTGCGAATTGACCATTTCAATTTTTGTTAATAATGTCGTCAAAAAAGATATAAATATAATATTGTGAAAATAATAAAATAAAATAGTATCTACGTCGTAATCAATGCATTTTGAAGGAGAAGCGTAAGTAATTAGATATCCTAGGATATTCTAAGTTTAGTAGACTATTTATATGCAGTTAACTTGGAGCTTGAAGTCCTTGCTATAGATTTATCTCTGTAGATTATATACAAATCTAAATGATATTCTATTACCATAGTTATGACCTTAGGTTATGACAAAGACATTGATCACAGCGCGCTTCTATCTTTTAGGGTTGCCACATTCTATATTTTATAAAAAAGTGTCGCAATTGCATTTATGAGGAATTTATTTTAGGAAATGACAAATATAATAAATATTCTAAAAACTAGCAATTTTTTACAATACCTACCCGTGTAACTGAATCAAGAGCCAAACACGCAATATTAATTTTTTTGAAATGGTATTTTTTTGTTTTACAAACAATATAATAATTGTTGTTTTACATTTATTAGTTTACTACATTTTCTAAGCTAAATACCTATTTATCGTGTGACATGTAAAATTTGACGTTGTAAAGTTTAAGTGATCAAGGTTATGACTTATGACCTTTTCGAATCCTAGAGAATGTGTCTCTAGAATACGAAAAGGTCATACCTTTTCTAATTCTAGAGATAAAACAAAGAGGTACTGGCTTCCTTCAAAGGCTTTTTCATGGCTTTTCCTAACCTTTTAAGGTCAAATTAGGATATATTTGTCTTTAAAGAAAATGAATTAATTGCTATATATTTGTCATGACACTTTGATGTGAGCGTTTTGATGTATTGAATGTAATCGATCGGATTTAATTAAGATGGAGTAAATAATTTAAGGCTCGTATTTGGCCTTCTTCTAATTCTATACTTTGTTCCAAGTAACACATAGAGTATAGTGTACCTACTAACCTACATATTGTATCCATACTAAAATCATAAATTAAATCATTATTGTTTAATCTTTATGTTTTAGAATGAACGAACAAATTCTCATATTACTTTTACGAAGTGTGCTCTACGCTTTCTAAAAGCGAAACTGCAAGGAAAATTCGAAACATCTAACGGGCAAATTAAAAACTATAAAGTAGGTCGCTGTAGTGGATTAAATTTTTCAATAATAGGAGCTTTATCAAAGGCTTGCAACACAATACAAACGGCTCGCGCTGTGTTTCCCGCCATTGTTTAGTGTTGCCATATTATTCGGATTAATGCGTAATATGGAAGGGTTATTAAGATTTTTATACTTTCGTGTAAGCGAGTTAATTTATAACAGCTTAAACGATTTTGCCAAGTGGCTTGCAACTTTGTTATTGCTTTGTTACATTGTAGTGCAAAGCTGATTACGTCACGTGTTTGTGGGGAATATAAATTGCGTACTTATTGCGTAGGTATTTATGTTTTCAATGTCGAATTAAAAATAAAAGTTATTAAGTGTATAAATTTTGTTTTATTTATATAACAGTACGTATTCATTGTCGCTTTTTGTTAATGCATCTTAGGATATTAAAAATGGATCTCACATAAGAAAATAAAAATAATGATAATTAATAACCATTTATGCTATTGAGAGAATTAATAATTGATAGTCCATTAGGTATTTATAGGTCGAAACGACTAGAAAATATATAAGTGACGTGTATATTTATTTATTTTCAGCTCTACCAGTTATTTTATTATCTGTACTATTTGAATAATTATTATATCTTGCAACTCTTACGTAACTATTTGACATGTGCAGCCCTGAATTCAAAATGGCGGAAGCACGTCATTCGTTCCCGCCTTCTCTAGATGAATTGAATTGAGACAATGTACGCGGCATCCGTTTGCGAATTATCTGTAAGAACACTCGTTTATCCGATTATCATGATATTGGTTCCGGTTAAAATGATAACTTATAAATGTATGTATTTATTTATAAAGAGGTTTCAAATTTAAACACAAAAAGAAGGAATGGAAATTACAACGAGGATTATGCGGGCGCTAATTAGAAAAACGTCAACACTAATTTTCCTAATTTTAGGTAAAATTTTTACCACAATTTTCAAATCATTTTAATAAGACTTAATAATTTATCTTATTACAAGGAATAGGGGGACTTTTGAAAAAGGATTAGGCCTACAAAAACACAAATACCTCAAGTCGTTAATAAAAACACAAAATCGGCAAACAGACTTTATTTAATCATTTTATCGATTGTTGCCGCGTAATTACGCTCGCAATTCACACATTTCATACACAATACACATTGCTATTATTTCATAACCCGTTCTCATGACGTTTACTTCCTCTGAGTTTTGATTACGATTTAGAAATTAATGAATTTAAAACGTGACCTAGTTATCCTAAAATTATAGCAAACGATAGTTTTTGATAGTGCTTGTTCTTCATTTATGCAAACACTATTGAATAGATTAAGCTGTGTTTTGATATGCAGATAGATGTATTATACTTGCATGTATGACATAATAATATTGAGTGTATCATGTAATGCCTACAGGCGTTGTATTTTATAGATAGTTCTATAGACGATTGCGTGAATGTTTGTTGCTGTTTCACGCAAAACTTGGCACTTATATAGCTTCTGCTTGTTTGTTATCTTGTACCTATATAAACTACTGAACCGATTTATTTGAAACTGCCAATAAACATAAGAACTATTGTTAAACAATCATAAAATCTAAAGCAATACAATCACAGTCTTTATTTTCTAAACAACGCTTTACTGTTGTTCTCACATCGCACTGTCACATTAACGCAATAAGGCGTGACGTATACGTAGACGTAGACGTATAGTCGCGTATAGTGGCGTATTATAGTGTATAGGCGTATAAAAGCTCTTTTATTACGAACACTGAAACTGTAAACCTGTCTCGATTACAATCGGCTTTGTTCCATGAAAAACGATGCGACACGAGAACTCTAATCTGTGTATTAAATAGCTTGTTTTCGCTTCGATTTTGTACTTAAAGTTTATGTAGGTACCTATTGATTTTTTATACAAGATTATGGAACCTGATGCAGTCGAAATTGAAACATGATAAGTAATCATTTATACTATACTAGGTTTCCGCCCGCGGCTTCGCCCGCGCAGTCAAAGAAAAACCCGCATAAATCCCGTTCCCGTGGGATTTCCGGTGTTGCGTCATTTTCCCGGGATAAAAAGTAGCCTATGTCCTTTCTCGGGTATCAAAATATCTCTATACCAAATTTCATGAAAATTGGTTCAGTAGTTTAGGCGTGATTGAGTAACAGACAGACAGACAGAGTTACTTTCGCATTTATAATATTAGTATGGATTTATAATTTGAATAATTGGGGAGGATAGGGTTTCATAAATCGTTGTCAGTTTAGATTAACCCGCAAAGAAAAAAATACTATTATTGCCAGATAGAGCTTCAAAGGCGTGCAATAAAAAGAAATTTGTATGAAAATCGTCACATGAATTGCATCAGAGGAAAACAGTACGAAATAAGTAGTGATAAAATAGTCACTAAAAGCATTTGGACACTGTATAAATACATATATAAAATATACAAGATAGAGCATCCCCGTGTTTGCACAGCTACTAGGGTCACTTCGGCTCAAGTATACCATCCACATGTATAATTTTGTATGGGTATATGCTATCTATTATAATACTGTAAAAAGAAAGAATAATTTTATATATGAATCATCAGGCTATTGTTTGGTCACAATTTGGAATTTAGGCTATAATCTACCAGAGGCGAAATGCGGGTAGGCAGTTGTTAGTTGTTAACCTTTTTAGTTCTGGAGCATGTCAGTTTTGCACGCCTCATAAGCGAAGCGTTGAGGTGGGTACTACTGTCACTTCGTGCAAAACATCTGATTTTTCAAACTTAAAATGTCTTTATGTATCATACATTGCACTTGTAAGATAATACATACACACACATATTAAGAAAAAACACTATTTTTAACGTTCATGATATTTTTGATGTCATTTTTGTTATTTAAACTAGTTAAAAAACAGTTTAAAAAAGTTCTGTCTTGGACGTCCGTGTGTCTGTATGTGCGGATCCTTTTTCTTGTTAACACGATAGCGACCGAAATACTTTACTAATTGAGTCTTTTTTTTTCTCTTACGCTTGAGTATGCTCAGGAATAGAACCCTTTCATTTTTCAGGGTCTGATTCGATGTGGTTTAATTGTTATTAAATAAACAAAAATAATAATTAATAAATATTTATTAAAAAAAAATTATGAGGCGTGCACTTTTGGATTTTCCAAATTATTCTTAAAATATTATTTATTTATTATTCTATATTTTACAACAGTCTTATAAAATAAAAGTAAAAGAAAACCATTCAAAATGTACACATGGCGGCCTTATGGCTCAAAGCCATCTCTGCCAGGCAACCTTCAGGCAAAGGACAAATTAAAACTTAAGGTAGCCAATTAGTAATTTTACATTTAAAAACAAAAAAAAATACAGATATTATTATTCCCTGATGTGATGGAAATGCCCAAATTAATTGAAATCGCAGGCCCATTTAGTTTCGAACCTTTGTTATTCAATTGAAATTTTTGTATGCTAAAGGAAAAGGACCCAAAAACTTATGTAAGATTAAAATAAAGGGCATTGCATGTGTGTATTTCATTTACAATCGATAAAAATCAAATTGATCTACCTACATAGATTATACATTTATGACCGAATCACATATAAGGCATAGGCTCAATTTTTTTACTTATTACCCCTGAAACCATGCGACTTATTATTATAACTCATCAATCGAGTAAACCAAATACACATGCTAAGTTATATATTATTGTAAGCTATCCTTCCATCTGAAGACTTGTTAGAATATCGATCGTGTTGTAGACAACTGTTTGTGGATAATCTACGTTGTTTGTTCGCTGATTCAATCTAATTTAATGTGTGAATACATGTAAATGTGGTGCGAATGATTTTGCTTTGGTAGTGGGAAAAGTTACAGTTGTCTGTGAATATTAGTGGAATGGAATGAAATAGTAATGTTGATAGAGATGGCGCAGTGGTTTGAATTAAAAAGTTATGGGTTCGAGATATGACTAGTTTTATCTGCATTTATTACAGTACAATGCTCAAATCGACGAAGGAATAGTTAGTTAAGGTATAAGTAATAACTAATAAGGAAACTAGCGTGTCTTAGAACCAGAAAAATCGACTAGGTACATATTATATTTAACAACATGCACAATGCACATGGACAGAGTGGAGGATAATGTTAAATTTGACTTTATTCAATGTTTATATTGTGAAATTGCCACCACTTAACCTCTAGGATTGCAATGGTCATCTGTATACTTAATATCTTCCTGGAAAAAAAAATCTCTTCCAGAAAAAGGTAATTAAATTGCTCAATAAATTAAAAGTGAAGTCCTGTGCCAGTCCTTCTAGTGGAGTAAGTATACATCTGTTTTACTTATCGATTTTCTTTAGGGACAAGTTAAGTGATTAGCGTTATGTATCCTGCGAGACATTTTTTCCTCGTCTCCACCGGGAATCGAACCCAGACCCTCGGTTCTACGCTCACGCGAACCACTGCACCAAGGAGGTCTCATTAAATAGGTCAGCTTTTATTTACATAGTAATTATGGTTGATTAATGAATCCTACCAGCGACAGAACTTAAACAATACGCTATCAAGGCGTATATTAGCACAAAATGAAGCAAGCCACTGACTAACCGTTACAGAACCGTCGCAAATTACTTCGTCCTACATTAAACCCTTGTGTAAGTTGTTTTTGTTTAACCGTGAGTTGTTGTTTTAGTTGCATTACAAACGGTGTTTATCGCTAACTATTAAACACTTTAGTGAACACCCTGTTTATTATTAGCAATGTTCCGTTTATACAGGATGCTTTGAGAGTAAATTTCGATTATTAAAGTGAAACTTTTATTACATCGTCTCAAACTTTTTGGTCTGTGTAGCGCATGTCGCATGTATCGCGGCTGCCGAGTAGGTATACCTACTCGGCAGCCGACCGTCACGCGACATGCGCTACACAAAGCAGTGTTCGGAACCGTTCGAACAGTTTCACTTTTACCGTGGTTTCATAAAACCACACAAATTTTTTTTTTAACGTTAGGCTTCGAATTTAGATACGTCTTTGCAATTCGATGTCGTTTAAGTAACACGATTTATCGATCGTGTAATACTACAGAGCTGTTTTTCATGATTTATTATGGAGATTGCCAGTGGCCTAAAAGCTTAGTAGAGTACCTAAATCTGTTTGTTTTTTTTTTTATTTTACACCAAATAATTTTACGCATTGATTTCGAGTTATTATTACCTATTGAATTTATATATGATAGGTAGCCAATAATAATATTTCATTAAATACGTTTAAATATTTTATTAATATGTTGGACTTTACAAAAGCCTTTAGAAAACGTATATAAAAACTAGGTATATTTTTTGTAACGTAAGTACGTAACTTTTTTAAAGTGAAACTTTTATTACATCGTCTCAAACTTTTTGGTCTGTGTAGCGCATGTCGCGTGTATCGCGGCTGCCGAGTAGGTACACAAAGCAGTGTTCGGAACCGTTCGAACAGTTTCACTTTTACCGTGGTTTCATAAAACCACACAACATTTTTTTATTATAAGCACAATAAACCATTTCAATCCAGTTTCAAGTTAAAATTCTAAAATGCTGTTATATATATAACAGAGCTCAAAGCATCTTCATTTTAAACTATATAATGACCAATTCTGATCATAAGGTCTTTTAGAGCCCCCAACAAGGGATCACAGGGCTTCCCCATGAGCCTATAAAAACTTCATTATGCTATAAAACAAGATTCGTTTACAAATTGAAATTGCACACATAAAATGAGATTTGAGAATTTGAGTAACAAGTTCATTTTTTTTGGGATAATATTTATTTGTGTAAAATTGAACAATAGAATACCAATATATGTTTTATAGCTGTATATCTTCTTTCTTACATAAATGCCAACACTAAAATGTTAACTGTGTTTGTTGTTGTACCATAAATACCAAGATAATTTACAAAAGAACCCTCTTTTTGAAGTTGGTAAACATATTATTTACGAGAACATGGTCAACAAAATAATATATCATCATTATTCCAAGCATCCATTTATTATTACAGAAGATAAAGCCATTCATATAAAAGTGCGGGTACTTTAAAAAACTTATATCAAAATTCCATTATGTAAAGAACTGTATTTTCGATATAAGACCATAATGTGTACATTATTACTTTAACAATTCTAAGTACTGAAAATCAAATTTAAGAAAGGGTCATGCCACGAATAATTTCTTAATATTTTCTATATGTTTATTTTGAATCATATATGATCATTACATTATTTTAAAACTATAAATAAGTAATCAATCAATCTATTAATTTGATTCATACGTTTTTCCTTTTTATTCAATGCAAAACTATACGCAAATAGATGCTATCAATTACGTAGTAACTATTTAATAATATGTGCTATTACGTCAGACGTCATAGCCACAGATAATATAATGATAGCTAAATTATAAGACAAGCAATTGAGATCTAACTTCTAGTTTGTTTATGTTTTTATAGTCTGTTACTAAACGTAAACGATGATGATCATAGACAATTTTGACCCTTGAACAATAGAGATCTAGGTAAAACCTGAAATTGTAGGTAACTACTTAAAAGTTTAAGCTTTTCAGGTCTCTCCAACTTCAAAATTTATTTTTATGTTAATGTAAGTTGTGTTTATTTAAAAAGTAAAATGGTTTAAGGGATTAAAAAGGATTTTATTATTTTAACCGAGCTATCGAAGCCTTTATAACGAGCGTGGTTACGGCAGATAGTTTCTAAACTAAGTCCGGTCAAAGTGTTCGTACCTACTCAGCAAAATTCATTGATGCCAATATGATCCTACTAATATTATAAATGCGAAAGTTTGTGAGGATGTGTGTGTGTGTGTATGTTACTCTTTCCCGCAAATTCTACTGATTCGATTACAATGAAATATAGCACACATATAGAGGGTAACTTGGATTAACACATAGGATAGGTTTTATCCCGGAAATCCCACGGGAACGGGAACTATGCGGGTTTTCTTTGAAAACGCGGGTGAAGTCGCGGGAGGAAAGTTAGTCTTATAAAAATCGCAAATTCACAAAATTGTCCAATATAAATGAAGCGTGAACAATCGAAATGTATCGAGGTAGGTATATTATCGTACGTGGAATGTATTCCGTAGGTATATCTCTCCCTGGTTGCAGCGGTTTGTTTTCATAACCCCGTGGCCAGAGGCGTGTATCGGAAATCGGCTAACTTGATAAAGGAACGGGAAAATATCCCGGGGAAAGTACACGGGCTCTGATATTTTACACGTGTTTTTGATCGAGTTTAGAGATGGTTTTAGAACGAAAATATACTATAACTTGTGTGTAACATTTTAGCAATAGTACCTACTTTTAGTTATGTAGGTACTTTTTCGTAATGCAATACATAATTTTATATTTATAAATGAATGAATATCCTACTAATATTATAAATGCGAAAGTTTGTGAGGATGTGTGTGTGTGTGTGTGTTTGTTACTCGTTCAAGCAATTACTACTGAACCGATTACAATGAAATTAAGCACACATATAGAGCGTAACTTGGATTAAGACATAGGATAGGTTTTATCCCGGAAATCCCACGGGAACGGGAACTATGCGGGTTTTTCTAAAAAGCGCGGGCGGAAAGCTAGTACAATCTATATAGAAGGATTTATTGTTATTCAATTGTAATTAAATATTTTCTATTCGTTCTAGAAACTACTACTATTAGTAAAACAATTTATATTCAAGACTAGGTTTCCGCCCGCGGCTCCGCCCGCGCAGTCAAAGAAAAACTCGCATAGTTCCCGTTCCCGCGCGATTTCCGGGATTGCGTCATTTTCCCGGGATAAAAAGTAGCTTATGTCCTCTCTCGGGTGTCAAAATATCTCCATACCAAATTTCATGAAAATTGGTTCAGTAGTTTAGGCGTGATTGAGTACCTAACAGACAGACAGACAGAGTTACTTCGCATTTATAATATTAGTATAGATTTAGAAACCCTTTATTAATTAATACAAAAATATAGTGCTCAAGACATCAAAGCCGCCAAATCAGATATTACACAAACGTTTATTTTCCTCCCTTATATCAAAAAGCATTTCTTTTGATCCGTGTTTTAAAAACAAAGCGTGGCTAGATAAATGATTTATCTAAAGCCCCTAAATTGTCCTTTTCTCGAGGATAAGACGACTTAATTAATTTATTTCTTTTCCACGCGTTTAATTCGTTTAAAATGTGTTTGGGGTTTTTCTGGGAAGATGTTTATTTAGCTTGGGGTTTGCGTATTTATCTTTGCTTTATAGGCCAATATGTTGTTTATTATTTTGTCAATTTACCAGATTATATTGTTTGTACGAATGTATCGTTTGTTAAGACGATACACAAAAAAAAATCTACTGCTTGGCGGGCGGAGTCTATAGCTCGCTATCGCGAACGCGGGTGTGCGCGAAGTCATTCTTGCAAACTCGCCGCGCTGCCGCTGGCCGACTCGGGACAAACATGTATGGAGTCGTCATACAGTTATAATATTGTTATACATTTATTTAATTGTTGATTTATTGGTTTTATTTTCTTGCTTATAAACAAATAATCTTCTTTTTAACAACTACTTAGACATTATTAATAATTATTATTATTTCGTAATGTTTACTTTATTACAAAATAATACAGGCTATAAATAATCTTTAAAATAACAAAAAATATTGTTACTCTGAAAAAATGAAATGGTACTCAATAACGCGGACTACTGAATTGATTTAGATAGAATTTGATGCTGACATAGATATTACATCATGCCCAGAAATTAAAGGTACTATTTCTGAAAGAAGTTATAAACCCTAATTCTTCTCAGTCAAAGTCAAGAGTGGAAGATATCACTAATACAGTAAAACTGATGCGAAACTTTGGATGTTAATTTGTATAATTTTTTGTCAGTTGTTACTTAATCACGTCAAGACTACATTACCAATTTTGATAAAATATAGCTAATTGCCTGGATTTACACAAAGGATACTTTTTATCCGAACTGAACACTTCCGTGGGATAAGACAGGATTCACGATATAATCTAATTCCACGCGGGCAAAGCCGCGGTCGGAATGATATTTTTTTAAATAAAAAAATTGTTTAAAAAAAA
>CAJQZN010041803.1:0-48198 GCA_907164685.1 Colias eurytheme | reverse complement strand
CGACATGAGACAGTTTGGCATTAATGCCGTGTTGCTATTGGTCTATTAATTGAATACTGCACGGAAACAACACACTATACCTATTTCTTATTATTTTTAAATCGTTTTTTTCAATAAATCTCCAACAACAAATCTTTATATTTTTTAGAAAAGGTATTTATCAGTTAACTTGGGATACTAATATGGAATAGGAAATTAACTATTTTTTGCAATAGATATTAAAAATACAGTTAACACATTAAGTGCATTTAATGATATTATACTCTTTGTTTATATAAATACAGAACGATAATTGAATCATCTAAAAAAAGCCAACAAAAATGTGAAACTTATATTTTCTTCTTAGTTATATAATTGGGTAAGTTTTTAAAAAATAACTCGTTTTTAATCTTTTTTTTTTTAAATTATCTAACTACAATAATCAAGACAATAATATTATAGTCTATTAATAATAGTCGCATAAAAAAAGTATTTATAACCATGAATATTGTTTTCTCCGCATAATAGCGTTTTAGCCACTGTGCTTTGGTAATTTGCCTTTTTTATAGGAAAAAAATTCGCAATATCGATACTTATTTGGTCCTAAACATTTTATGGATACTCTGGTACCACATATTTTGAAAAAATTGGGCTATTGTCACGTAGAGTCTCTTCAAAGTGCGTGCCACAAGTCGTATTTGCATCCAAGGCACCTTCAAATCTGTGCTTAATTTTTTCATAAAATCTTTGCGGCTCATTGTATTTTCTTTATTTATCTACATTATTTTGATATTATATGATATAGACATTGTTAAAATTCTATATCATGCCGTAAAAAATCGCCACTGACCACCTATAACTTTTCCTGTATTAACTGAACATACAGGAATATGGTTTTCGGGCTTCTCTTATCTCTTTATAGTGCTTGTATCCTCAATGTATACGGGTATACCACCATGACATTGTGGCGTTGCCAGTTTTATTATCTATATTTTACGAAACGGAACGCACTTGATCGAATTTTAAATTGATTCGACGATTAATTTTCACTAGGACAATAGTTAATACGCAAAACGCAATACGCAGTTGATACGTATTTAATACCAATACTCAATGATTGTCTCCTGCTAACCTGTACAGACTAGACTCATTGTGGTGACTGAAACATTGTATAGCATTAACAACATAGTACTGTATTATTGAGGGATCGATTAAACGATCGAAAAAATCGATCGAACGAATCGAAATTTTACAATCTACGACTTTCATTATGCATGAGTAACAAAACCCCATAACATATTCGGTTTTACTCCGGACAACATCTTCAGCCACCCAATCCCCTTGCTTGAAGTCCAAATCCAGCGGAGGACAATAATCGTCATTTACTAAAATTGAAGGTTTTTCGTCCTAGTATAAAAGTTGTCTGGATCCCATTTTATACTCAATCTATAGTATAATACTATAGATATCATGTGAAACGTGAATTGGAAAAAAAATTATTCAAATAAATCACTAAATAAAAATTTGAAACAATCTTAAAAGTTACGAAAAGCCCAATTATACGTCAATATGACGCACAACATCCTCTTTACAACCAAATGGCGGAATTTACCTGGATGAGCCAACTATGCACTGCTAGGTCTCGACGGCTAATAAGTTGGTTCTGGATTTTGCAGCGATTCGATGGTAAATATAGAAGAGTTCATACGTCAAATTTACGTAGATTGGACTTCTAGGGTTAAATGCATAAATACCTAAATGTTGCTTTGTTTTTATTATCTAATAACGATAAAAAACCCCGTTGATTTCATTCGTTTTTCAAGCTACTTGCATAGTTTTTCCACTAAAATGCCTCAATTGAGTCATAAAGTACACAAATTTCAAGCATAATAAGTCACATCATTTCTATAAAACCAAAACTGGCAATAATATAAGTCGTGTTGTGCGATTATGAACATAGTGCATAAGGGCATAAGTCGTTATATTGCAAAGAGTAAAAAAAAAATTATGTGAATACATTGCGTTATTCCATGAAGTACTCGTTCATAAGGCCACAACTACAAAAAAACACGAAAAAAGTATATTTATGGGGTTGTTACAATATGTGTTCATATGTAAAAATATAGTCTAACATCATATCTTACACATACAAGCTTAATATTTTGAATTAATAAAGATTTAGTATTGATATATAGTTTTTTGTCTCTCCTGAAAAGTGCTGTTTTTGAGTTATTCCCTTATTCACTGGAGGCACAGAATTATACATAACTCTATTTTAACCTATATGCCCTGTACAAAGTATGTTGCAGTATAGATTTATTTGACGAGAAATTAATATTAGCTGATAAAGAGTCAATGATATACATTATAGAAATAAAAATATGTTTCTTGTGAAATTTAAATTTAATTTTTTTTTCAAATGTTTAATATTCCTATATTTGTTTGTGGTACGCTTAACTTGTAACCTTATGAAGGCCCAATAATGCTTTTGTGATAGTTTTTTGTCTAATAGTTAAATCGATATTCGAACCTAACTACCGTCGCTAAGTTATTAGTCATAGTTATAGTACTTAGAATTGTTATCAAGGGCCCATCGTAAATAGGTAGTATAGAACCATAGAACATTCTAGATACGATTTGTACTGGCAATTGTTGTTGGAAGATCTTAGTCTATTTTAGTTTTGGAAAAAGTAAAAGATTGTCCACAAAAAGCTCGTTTGAAATCGATAACATCGCCGTTTTTAGCTTTACAACCTGTATAGTTCAATATTTGTTTGCTATAACTAGACTTATACTACTAGCTTTCCAACCGCGGTTTCACCCGCGTTTTCAAAGAAAAAACCGTAGACTATCATATAATCCAAGTTACCCTCGATATGTGTGCTAAATTTTATTGTAATCGGTTCAATAGTATTTGCGTAGATTAACTAACATATACATTATACACATACATCCATCCTCACAATCTTTAACATTTATAATATTAGTAGGACACATACGCGAGTAACGCCGCGGTTTAAACCTAGCAATAAATAAAAATGAAATGATTTGAAACTCGCAAGCGGCGGATATTATTCAACAAATACAAACAAGCAAAAAGATTACTGCAAATTCAATAGTTTGTTTCAGCGGAGTTTAGCCTAGAAAGGCACAGACTAAACTTCCTCTACAATGGTGTTATCTAGGAACTTGTCGTCTTAGGTACGGACAGCAAATTCAAGTTCCATTTCATTTATCTTTGTGCTGAATCCTTCATGATAGAGATTAAGTGCCGTGTGCACGTTCAATTGTTAATTCTTTCTGCTTTTATTTTATTATTAACGTAAATTAATTTTAAAATAATGCAAACTAATTATTATTACTTAGTACATACAGTCTTGACTTTACTAACCATTGTGTAATAGTTGTAAAAATTATTTTCAGGTATATTATCGATTATCATTCGAATACCTTTAAATATAAAAAAATGATGAATGTGCCATAGAGATATGTGAAGATTTTAGATGACTGTGTAAAAATACGAATTCTATTTGAATATCATCCGGTTCGAAGGACCAATAAATGCTCTTACTACCAAGAGCTCTCATTAATATTATAACAATAATTTGTCGCTACTATTATTTATGTCTTGCTATATAAATAACATTTGTATCTACAAATTTTGATGTTTTTAGTAAAAAACAAACCTTTTTTGCTGACCGTACATGGCACGTAGTTGTCACGTTGTAACTGAAATACGCCGTCGGTCGTCACATTCTATTACGGCGTGGAACAGCATTGAGTAATTTATTTACATGTCCATGTTGTGTGTTTGTATTTTATATACATGTACATTTTGAAATTGTAATGAATATATTTACTTTATACGTACGTGTAGAGACAAAATAGATACTATTACATTTGTAATTCCACATAGTACAATTGAGAATTTAAATTTTAAACAAACAATTATAGAAGGTCATCACGTACTATGTTTGCTGATACGATATCTCAAAATAATAAAAAAAACATATTCTAAAATAAAACATGTGAAAACACAAAAGTCTTTACCAAAAGCAACTAAACAATCTGATAAAATTAAGCATCGAAAGTTTGGTAGTAAAGAAAAAAAATATCAAAATTAAATCACAACTAGCGAATCAATCGCGTAATAAAGTCGTAGAAAATAGAAGAAACATACAGTATGTTTGATTGTAATTGCATTCTAAAGTCGCAAAATTTAACAACTCAATCCTAGTATATATAAATAATTAGTACAGTTCTAAATTAAATCACTAAATAAATCCTGTTTAAACCCGTTAAATTAACTATGTATACACACAAGCACAGCTGGCGATATTTCATGGCACCATAAACATCTGTATTCCGTCGGGAACAGAACTCCAGACCCTTCCCACGTCCACTTAGCCTAATGGTTACTGCGATATCGTTTACATTTATAGCAAAGGTTCAAGGACAAACATGTACGCTGTTTTGTACGTATACAGTAGTATGTACAGTAGTAGAGCGTAGTAACACTGCTCTTACAAGTTCGCACGAAATGTTAAAAATAATAAATTCCTGGATTTCAAATGTTTCACAAGGTAATTCATTTTTTTTATGTAGAACATTGGTTTATGCAGTTGAGCGGCCCCGAGTTCCAATATCTCCAGCAGATCCTAACAAAAATATCTCGGTCAGAGCACGGAAGTTAAGTTTAGTAATCTGTGAGAGAAGCCTGATACTACCTACACTTGTAAAGAAAATCAATCAGTGAAACCATACCCCATTACCCATACGTTTTATCAAGGCATATAATTTTTTGCAATAATCTATTTTCCTACGTATTTGCATTGCTCTCTTTAAAGTAATTGAGTTAATACAATCCTTGGTTAAGACTTATTCGTCGAATAACGTATTAAACTACCATTTCAAAATGTATTCTAATTGCCCGTATTTGACTGTTTACAGGTGACATTTTAATATTATCGTGTAATACTTTATTGTACGGGTAAGTTTTAACTAGCGATTGAAAAATCGGCCCTTAAACAAACAATATTTCGCACGATTAACTGCACTGTGAATCTTACTTGTATTTATGTTTCATCTTTTAATTAAATTTTACCCGAGTGAATTATATCTGCTATAATCAAGTATAAAAAATGATGAAGATTGCAATGATACTGTCCTTCCAGATAACGCTACAAAAATACCTATCTACTTTTTCTCAGATACTTAACCTATATCCAGAAAATTATATGAAAAATGTATCCAAATATCGCAAACTTAATACGAAACCTGTCCTCAAAAGTTATAAAAACAGATAAATATCGTATGTAATCGGACACAAGTCCGAAACAGATCTGGGATCAATTTTGGCACGCAATACCGCCCGGCCATTTGTAAGAGACTTGGGTAGCGTTCAGAGATGGAATGAGCGAGCGCGATTATAATAAAATATAGAAATTTATGTAAATTTATGTAAACTCTGGATGTCATAAGGGGTCACTGAAAATCAGTGCTGAGGTATTATGCCTCAGGTATCCTGAGTGGCTTCCTTTTTTAGCGCACGCAACCACACATATATTTATGTCTTCTATTACATATTATTTAAAATTTACAATGCTATTTTATATGTATGTTGTGTGTGTTGGAATAAATGTTTTTTCTTTCTTTCTAAATAATACGATGTTTTTATCAAAAATCTCTTGCTACAGTTGTATATAGTAATATTTCCTAATACTTGACAGCAAAAGAAAGAAATTTCAGTTTCAGTTAAGTAGGTGATTAATAATACCTAATCAACTTGACAAAGCTAATGTAGAGATAACTCATTTATATCTATGGCACTGAATCTGAAATTTTTAACTCAAGAATCTTTAATAGAAATAGAAATAGAAAGCGTTTTATTTGCCACCAAGTAAAAAAAGATATATAAATCTTAGTAAACAATATAACACACAAAACAGAAAAAAAAGATAGCAATGGAGGCAAAAAGGACTCCCCGTCAGCAAAGCAGCAACCATTATTTAAAATGTATTGCTGCACTGATTTTCAGAAGAGGTTTGGAGATTTTAATTCAACATAGAAGTATACTCCTGTATAACATCATGAATTCAGAGTTTAAATGCGTTAGAATTATGAACATAATAATATAATAGGTACATATTAAATACAGCTGGTGTAAATCATAATAATTTCTATAATCTCGTTCCTTAATTACACGTAATTTTGTTTTGTGACGTGATATGTAATAAATAAGTTATATGGTTAATTAAATAATTCAAACTCCAGTTTGTTACACAAGTACAATGTCTTTAACTACGAATAACACGTTTTATAAATTTCTTATTTTCGTAGTTTATTAAGTTTTCAGTTGTATAAAGAATCCTTAAACTGATATAATAATATTATTCATAGTATTTTGTAAATGTATAAGGCATAATAATATTTGCTTTGTAATTTGTATTCTTCACTCATAGTTAACCTTGTTAATTTACAAAAATGCTTAAAATCTTGCGACCTATATAAATTAAATAATTTAACGCCTGAAAGAGAGCGAGTCTCCTACTATTAAATCTACAAAAATGTTCGCTATCACTTACGCTTAGCGGATCGCCGTTCCCGTGACCACAGCCTAAGATCTGAAGGAGCGATTTGTTGCGACTTCAACAGATTTGTGAGATATTTGAACTAGATTCCACGGTACATTGCGGGGACAGGCCGTAATTATGTGGTGTTTAGGGCTATTTCATAAATGTCAGTGCTGGGTGAATGTTTGTCTTTTACCCGACTGCGTTAGGAGGGTTATGTTTTTGTATATTGCTTCAACACGCTCGCTTTACAGCCCAAACTGTATGGATTTTGATTTATGAGGTGTCGCTGTTATCACCAGAATTGTGGAAGTGACAAAGGCATAAATTATTTTCAGTCGGGTTTTTTGTTTTCATAATAAGAATTATTATTATGAAAACAAAAAACCCGACTGAAAATAATTATTTGCAGGGTATTATGCAGGTGAAAGCAATTAATTGTTTTAATCCGTTACTAATTTCTTACATTTGTACTTATATCTATATCACAGAATACATAATAGTTTAGCTAAACGCTACATATATATGTACCGTTTAAACGCCAAAAGGGTTAAGCGGAATTCGATGAAATTTAGTAGTGAGGTAATTATTATTGGCTGTGAAAGCAAAACTTTTAGATGACAGAGAAGACGGATAGTAATTCTTTTTGGGATCTTTTTGGGAATTATTATGAGATAAAATAGTCAGTATTATAGAATTTATAGATATATACTTAGCACCTTATTCCAAGGTTGTGCTTACAGTTACATTAAAGTTAGATATATGAAGCTGTAAATATGACGTAATTGTGGAATTACTTCTGTTTATTCAAACGCAATTTAGGTATTTCCTTTAAAACTGTAAAATCAAATAAGAAAATGTAATTAATTTACCGATTTACAAAACCTTAATAAACCATGAACCTTCTACTCTGGTTCGAATTCACCACATTTGTCTATACTCTCCTAATTTTAAAATATTTATTTACAACATCGACTGTGACAATAGACAGAGGTCGTGACAACCTGTAGCGCCTTATTTATGTATTCTGGAGGGACACTGGCTGTCGGTTCGTTGCTTCTTGATATCGAAAGAGGATATTATATTGTTATAGTATTTGATTTCAAATTTCAAACAATGCTATGGATCGAGCATAGACGCTTGTCTATTGATTATAACATGATTATAACCACTATTTCGATTCGATAATTTTGAAACTATATAATACAAGCTGTGCCTCGCAGTTTTACTCGCATTGCTCCGCTCCAGTTGGTCTAAACGTGATGATATATACCTTCCTCGATAAATGGGTTATCTAACACCGAAAGAATTTTTCAAATCGGACCCGTAGTTCCTTAGGTTAGCGCGTTCAAACAAACAAACGAACAAACTCTTCAGCTTTATAATATTATTCGTAGATTAAGTTTATTACTGAAGCTATATTTGAAACCATTTCAGAAGCAACCGATTGACATACATACGGATTAATTATAAAAAGTGGATGATATTGTATTGCATTCATGTAAAATTTAATATTTAATACAGAAATGATTAAAACTCTGCCAATCGGACTGTTCAATTTGTACAATTTGCTACGTGGTCTAGGGAATTAATTACTGTTACAATTAAACAATGAAACATTGTTTTCAATTTAATTTTATCTGCTTGTGTTTTAAATTTAAATAATTTGTTATATTTTCGTTCTGCGTTCGTGTGATATTAAATCAATATATTTAGTTTATGTAATTATAAAATCATTGCCAGAAATAAATCATAATATACTAGCGGTCCGCCCCGGCTTCGCCCGTGGTACATGTTTATGTTTTCTCTACATAAGAACCATCCTCGTACTTCAAGGAATATAATAAAAAAAGAATTATCGAAATCGGTTCAGCCGTTCTCGAGTTATGCGCTTACCAACACATTTTGCGATTCATTTTTATATATAAGATATATTATTATAATTTTAATTATCAACTCTATATTTATAAAAGGAAGTCGTGTTAGTTACACCACTTATTATCTACTCAAGAAAGATTGTTAGGTTAGGACTTTAATGTTTTAGGTTTGTAAGAAATCTTCGCTTCAATAATTATGATAGAAATCGTAAAAAAATAAAAATTAAAAAAAAATATCTCACGGCCGGAGAAAGAGCCAGCGATGTACAATATAAAATGCTGCCTATCTTCTGTTGTTCACTCATTGCTTACGTTACATTCCACAAACCAGGATAAACGCAACATATTTATCCGGGAAAATTATCATCCAAGCGATATATTACCCGGAAAATTGTCATGAAGATCCGGGATAGGGATGATTTAATAAGTGCGGAAAATACGAACAATGTAACTCTTAAAGGTAGATAGTTCTCACATCTATACCTAATGACGTTATAAAGCTGAAGTGTTTGTTTGAACGCGCTAATCTCAGGAACTACTGGTCCGATCTGAAACATTCTTTCAGTGCTAGATAGCCTATTTATCGAAGAAGGCTATATATCATCACGCTAAGGCAAACAGGAGCGGAGTACTAGGGGTAAAACCACGGGGCAAAGTTAGTGTAATATAATGGTTGGAAATGATTATCGCGAAATAAAGCACTTGGCAATAAGTACTTGAGCGAAATGCATGCTATCCCGGAGAGGGTGTGGTACAAGATATGAACCAAGCCCAAATTGTTTATTTTTAAGTATTTTCAGTTTTAATTGTAGTATTTGCAATCCATACTAATATTATAAATGCGAAAGTAACTCTGTCTGTCTGTCTGTCTGTTACTCAATCACGCCTAAACTACTGAACCAATTTGCATGAAATTTGGTATGGAGATATTTTGATACCCGAGAAAGGACATAGGCTACCTTTTATTGCGAAATATGTACCACGGGCGAAGCCGGGGCGGACCTCTAGTGCAATATATGTGCGTACCTATGTATTATATTTTCATCGATGTATGGCTGAAGCGTGATATTATATTAACACAAAGTAATATTAAAAATGGAAATGAAATGGAGTATCACGAGCATTTACTCTTATGCATTAGATTGATTTAAGAGTAAAAGTAGATTTAATTTTAACAAAAAAGTGGAGTCTTGTACCTACTTTACAAATAACTTGATTTCTTCACGTATAATTCCGTAATATTGTTTTGTGTGTGTTTGTATTATGTATATTTTCTTGTGTTCTATGAATAAACGTGTTATCTATCTATCTATCTATCTATCTAATATCATGGTAATACCAAGCACCAGCAGACACAAAAAAGGAACAATTAATTCGCCTATCACTCAAACCGTACGCACTGCTGTATTATGTCAGTATCCTCTGGGAGAGTCCTTTTCATAACGCAGTTAAAAGGCTTTACGCCTCTAATGAACGCCTCTCGATGGGATGTACTAATTTTTATGAACGTATCTGTACTGATTATTGTTACTTAGCTGATTTTTATGAAAGAGGGTTATGTTTTTGCGTTTTTTGTGCCTGTAGGAACGTGAGCCTGTGATTAATGACCTACATGTCTATGTACTTATATACTTTATTAATTAGTATCCTATATTATAGATAAAAAATACTTTAAACAATTGTTTTTTAAGGGCCACTCCGAAGGGCTCGGAGGTGTGGCTTGAAGGCATAACATGCAATATAGCTTTACCGTGGCAGTCTCCGAGTGCCACACGTCTTTTTTTTGTATGAAATAAGCTAGGTACTACACGGATTATGAACTGGGTAGAAGCCACAGGTAGAAGCGTAGTTTATTCCTGAGTAAATAACTATATAATATGGATATATTTAACGGGCCGTAACAAAAGGCTTTTGTATATTGACTTAATCAACTAATTTTTAAATCACTTGTTTTTGTTTCAAATTGTTTTTATTAATTGTTTCCTTTTATTATTTCAAATAATCATAGAAGATTAACTGCCTAGTTCACAACACGGGAAAAAATAAATCGTTGTTTTTCATACAATTAGTACTAATTTACCCTCTGTCATTCGTAAAATTATGAGTTCAAATCGCATTGTTTGCATTGAAGCGTCGTTAATTATTTAAAAATGAACACGTCACGCGCAGAACGGAACGTATTTTTTAATTACTTTCAACGGAATTTTTCCGGAAATGGTTGATGATAAAGTTTTTACAAAAACATATGTATAGATAATTGATTTACAGGTTCTTGAAAATCAGTTTTTAGCTAAGAAGCAATAATTATAAGATGTCGGGAAGTGTCAATATGTGTATATGTTATTGAAATGGTGTTTTAATATAATTTTTTTAATGTTTATTAGAGTTAGAGTTGTTCAACTGAAACTGTTGGCAAATTCTAATGTACCTAATTATCGTTAAATGTATTCTGTTAATGTATTTCTCATATCACACAGTTAGTTATAATTCCTGATAAGTCATACAATAACAGGATTGAATAAATCAACACAGGATTTACTGAATTACATATATCATATTATGAATTTCAATAAATGTTCAATATGCATACCTATGCTACGTAATAATTTCTATAACGATAGATTATTGCAATTTAATTGGAGAAATGTTGAATTTCTAGTACATGTAGAGGGAGTAAATAAATGTGAGAATCAATCAATCGCTAACCCCCACAACTAACAATCAATCATCAATCATTCAACAACCATCTATATATATAAAACTCAAAGGTGACTGATATAGTGATCTATCAACGCACAGCCCAAACCACTGGACGTATCGGGCTGAAATTTGGTATGCAGGTAGATGTTAGGACGTAGGCATCCGCTAAGAAAGGATTTCCCGAAATTCTTGCGGGAACGGGGAAAAACGGGGATGCACGTACAAAATCGTGGGCGGAAACTAGTCAACAATAAACTACTAGGTATAATCATTGATAGGAGCTATTTGTCACTTTCTCAAACTTTCTCTAATCGACTTTAGAGGTTTTACGTTGTTACCAAGGTTGTTACTATGGTTTTAGGTTTTATGAAGAATTGGTCTACCAAGAAACTAGATTAGGAAAGGAAGATAATACGTGACATTTTGTACATTTGTAGAATATTTGGAGACGTGACGCATTTCAGTGTAATTCCATTCCCAGAAGCGTTCCCTTTGATGTGCCTATACATATCTATAAATTACATATGTATATACATATATGTGTATCGGTTTTCTTATAAGTATAGAATATTTGAACGTTCCGTATAATTCCAATTTACCTATGTATTATTTATATATTTTAAATTTATAGTAAAGTAACTCGAGCATTTTTATAGGTCATGTGCTATTCTGATGTACCAGTATTACTGTAAAGTTTAATCAGAATCCGTCTAGTAGTAGTAACAGACATACTTATTAATCCATCCTTAATCTTCCGCATTTATCCTATTAGTATAGGCACAGATTAGATTCTAGGTAGAGGGTAATATTATGTAGGTATGTACTTGAATGATGTATTAAATCGTAATATTTTGCAGTATTTTTAAACGTATTTTAGAGTTTCCCTCCACGTATTGCTATGTTACATTATATATTATAATATCTATAGTTGTTTTCATTTCACAATGCAGATTTTTGGAATGTATGTTTCATCGCGATGAAGAAGTGGAAATGAGAGTTTGTATTTATGTCAAATTTTGAAAACAAATCTAGTTTCTGTTAGTTTATTAATATTTATTAGCAAACTGTATTGTCTTTTTAACGTTTTACGCCAGTATGTATTAGGTACCTTATTATTTATTAGGTAAATGTTAAAAATATGTTATGACGATTCAAAAGTGCTTCTAGAAGAAGTCTCATTGAATAAATAAATGTTTAAGTTTTCAGTTTATTTTGGAATCTAAAATTTTGTTTGGCATTAATAAACCATTTTTTTAAATTTCAAACACGACTTTCCCAAATGCAAAGAATAAGTTTGTGTAACAAATATTATGTGTAAGATTTCAATTTGCGTTCCGATTGAAATGTTAAGATGTCAAAAATTGGAGTTGGTTAATAAATTTTTAGAAATTATTCACAAAATTCTCTACTTTTTGGATAAACTCGTTTATGAGTTAGGGTGCTGAATTGGAAATCACAATATTTGGTTATACCTAATCAACGTACCAAATATAATAAAAATAATAAAACAGGGTTGTGAAAATAGTGTTAAGAAAATTTTATCCGATATTTTGCCCTTTTTTCCTAAACTCTACATTATTCTTGATGTGTCCTTCTATTTGATAATCGTTATGTAGATTTATAGATAGTTAAAGTATTATCGAAAACGCTATAGTAGTTCTAGACATTACTTCATACAAATATACTAACAACTTCATAAATACATAACAGTATATAAAATAACTTCAACTATAATACAAACTGAAATATAATAAAATGAAAGGTATGAAATATGAATTTCAGTGTTAATATATTTATTTACATTATGTTCGAGTTCGCAGACAGCTTCATTGATTTCTCGATACAGGTGAGGTCAATCAACTTTAAATTGCCCTTTCAATTTATTCATCTTGTAATATAATATTTCAGTTAATTTTTAAATTAATTTTATTTGGGCTCACTAAGGGTTTTCATTTTGTAAGCGAATTCTATAAAAGTTTGATTCTCTATTCAATCGTAAAACTATAAATTGTTCGTGCCTTTTTTTAGACAAATACATTTTTTTCAAATACAACTATATTACACCGGGTTCTATTTTTAATAAAATAAAAATTAAAAATGAAGCAAGTGTTGCAGTTTATTATCTGACAAAACAATACAGAATGCTACGACGCAAGTGATAAATAGGGAAATGTTTCATAATGTCCGGGCATACCTTATTACTCAACGAAGCTCAGCTTCGCGAGTTCTTCTTCTCTCAAATGTCCAATGTAATTAAATCAATGTGTAGTTATTGGATATAAGTCGATGGTTTATGTACTTAGTTTAAATATCGAGTCTAATCTCACTAAGCTTGCGGGATAAATATTTATTTTGCTCTATAACGTAGCTTGGCGTTATTAAATACGAAAATATATTGTAATTATGAAAAATGCTCCTATTTATCATTTCGTCGGTAACGCATAATGAAATACTGTATATAATAGAAAAAATATATCCACAGCTTCTTAAATAGATTAAGGAAAATATTGTTAAATATCACAATCCGTTTATCTTTTCTCGGAGAAAAAAAACCTACACACATATCGAATTATCAACCTCTTTTAAGCCGTTTTACTAAGCTTGTTAAACCTACGGATTCCTAAAAAAGATAAAAATATCACGAGAACATATATTTATAGCCAACCCTTTGAAGACGGGTGACATCTAGAAATATCCGACAAAGGGCTGATTCAAAGGGCCTCTCGCAGTTAATTGGTTTAGTTCAAGGGCCCCTACAGATCCACTTAATTTCTTTTGTTTTTGAGGTTTTTTATTGTTAAATACATAGTATGCAACTTTGTGAAAGATCACATTTTACTCGCGTTCTTGTCATCGCGTTAGAGATGTTTAGATACAATGTTTCAACCGTTTAATCTTCTTTTAACATTGCGATCAAAAGCTGATGATAATCTACAAAAGTCACACTTATCTTTAATGCATAAATTTAGAAATATCGTCTTGGTATAGAAGTGGTCGGTATTCTTAGAAGTTGTAGCAGTTTCATCGCGGATTAATTCATTTAGCCTGTATTTCCGACAATTACAAACATAGTTTTATGTCTGCTCGAGGACATAATTACAGTTAACAATATAAAGACGTTCAAGGTATGATATCTTGAACGTCTATACTACATTATTACCTATTTAGAAAGAAGCTTTTTAGGGCACATTATGTCACGAAAACAAAACGTGAAGGGGTTGAAAAGGAACGGAAATTTGCTGATCTCTGTCGTGAGATAATGAGATGAATACGTGGAACTGTGGGTGGAAAGCTAGTTCTTATATATTTGCAAAATATATGCAAAATTATTGTGGGCGGTGTAAATTGAGTATATTGCTTAAATTTGTAAATTAGAAGAGGCGTTGATCATTGAGTTTGGTCGAGGTTGTATTAACACATTGAGATATATTGGTGACATATCGACATATTTATTTTCGCTATAGGTAATGAGAAGGTTAGTGTTGAGGTAAAATAATTTGTCAGTCTGTCTGTTAGTTTCAAGTTCTCTTTGAATATCGTAATGGACCAAATAATAAATAAGGTCAGTTTTTGTTATGCCCGGTTGTAGGTTACAATTTACAAGCCCACTGCCCCAATTATAAACAATGCGTGGGTATTATGAAAAATGCTTCTTTTATTAAATGGCCCATAACCATGACCTATGTAGGTATACATGTTTATTTAAGTCACTTATATTAGCAAGCTGGCCCCGGTTTTAACCGCATTGCTCCCATTGGTCTAAGCGTGATGATATACAGCCTATAAACTTCCTCGATAAATGGACTATCTAAAACTGAAATAATTCATCAAATCGACCCGTGGTTCCTGAGATTAGCGCGTTCAAGCAAACACTTCAGCTTTATAATTTTAAGTATAGATAACAGCTGAACGGTTTGATTTGTCTTCGCGTGAATTATGATACTGATATAAATAAATAAAATAATAAATAAATATTTCAGGACAATTTTCACACACGGTACGATCTGATCCCATACTATAAAGCTTTCGCTTGTGTTATGGAAACCAGATGGCTGATAAACATACATATATAATCCATACTAATATTATAAATGCGAAAGTAACTCTGTCTGTCTGTTACTCAATCACGTCTAAACTAATGAACCAATTTGCATAAAATTTGGTATGGAGATATTTTGATACCCGAGAAAGGACATAGGCTACCTTTTATTGCGAAATATGTACCACGGGCGCAGCCAGGGTGGACCTCTAGTTTTAAATAAATACTTATATAGATAATAAACACCCAGACACAGAGCAAACATCTATGTTCATCACACAAATATTTGCCCTGGGTGGAAATCCCGACCTCTAGCATGGAAGGAAGGGCCACTACCACCAAGCCAACCGATCAGTCAATAACTGTTATAATAACTGTTCAAACTTTTAACAGCCCACCCGGGTTGAACCACGGCAAGCGACTAGTATATAATAATTTACATACATACGTAAGTACAATCGTATGTAAGTACGTTTCACAAACGCGTTGTCTGTTGAAACCAATCAATATTTATTGGTTAGGAATTTTCAACGCGAATGATATTTCACTTGGCGGTTTTGTTGACCCGATTTTTGATTATGTTTTTTATTGGTTAGGCCTTAGCCTTTGTTTGTTTGTTGATGATTATACCGCAATCAAATATCAATACCTGTTTGTAATGTTTAAACGCTAAAATTCCTATTATTTGTTCTATTTGAATTTTTACGAGTCGCTGAAACAAATGCGGAATATCAAAATTTCGATAAGAGTTCCAATTTGTTGATTTATCAATGCACCAATAAAAATAATATTTATTATCTCGGATCCTCATATTTTGAATCATGCTATTTATCATCATATTTTCCACACAAAACTTTGCATTAGAAAAATTACATTAGAAGTACAAAATACACAACAACGTGTTGACATGTATCCCGAGCACAACTAACAAAAATTACGCATCATTTTATTAGGTATCCCGCGCAAAACTTACCAAAATTATATTATTAATCACACCGTCTTTTCACAAGTCCCAGTGCAAAATCCGAAAAGCCAAGGTTGTAAAAACCCGCAACCCTACGCTAAGCACGTGGTGAGTACACTTGAATATTTAACGAAGTGCCTATTGTCCTGGCACAATGCTTTGCGGCTTAATGTACACCCTAAACAGCTTTGATCTTAGCTGAATACACTTTACTATATATTTAGGTAAGATAGAGAGAGAGATAGAAGTCCTTATGTGGTATGGGGTACATGTGGTTTAATTTTTTTTGTCAATAGGGAGCGCTTCTTCATCACCTTTCATCACCAATATCGATCATTAGAACAGATGCATCTGCAATCTTTTCTTTACGGATAACTATATTTACACCTGCGCTTTGCCTAAAACCTAATAAATTATATACCTACTAAAATCTTCCTAGAAAATCACTCTATCTATAAAAAAAAGACGGGTTGCACTCCGGGAGTGCCGGCAGAAGTGAAAACTTGATTATTAACGTTGAGCATGTTTGATATCCATCCGTCTTACGCTTTTTCGATCAAGTCACGTGTCCTGACGCGAGTTTAAGATTTTATACCCATTACAGAAAAAGTGCTCAACGCCGCTAAAGAAGTTTTCCACTTCAAAAACGCATCAAAATCTATTGTGTAATTTTAAAGATTTAAGCGTCGGAAAGCTGTTATTAGTATGTGATCCGCTTGCATTAGAATCGAATTAGGCATATATTATGTATAATGTATATATAGGTATTTTTATCTGAGCCACCACGCGAGCGAACCCGCCGCTATAATTTTATAAGGTACGTACAGTCACAAAAATGTATAATATAATTATAGCTTCAGGCTTCTTTTACGTCTGTAGTCTTGTACCTCGTATTTCGCCACTTGAAAAACCGCAAAATAGTTCGCCATAACTACAAACTAGAAGAGTAGAAATGCCTTTGAGGTGTTAAAAAGTCTAGACTTTACAGATTGTATGTGAAGAACTGAATTTTTCGGGTTTACGAGTAGGTATAATAAGGACGTGGATATATTCACGAGCGATAGCGGAAGCGAATTAATTTATACGTAATGAAAATAAAATCAAAACAAATTAAGAATACCTATATTATATAAAATGTTACTTTGCTTCAGAATGAATCATGGTCGAGGTTGTTCATATCATATTTCGTACAATTTATGTAACTTTTATTTATAAACATTTGAATTTACATTATTTTGACAGTCTTAGTGACAAATGACAATCACGAATTCATTGCCACACCAAAAAAAATCGCTCGCTTATGCAGTGTTGTCACACCACCAACTCAAAGAGACTCAAGGTGTCGGGATAACCACTTACAGTGGGACTTATGCGCTAATGAGAGTTGAGTCCTGGCACTTAGGTATATGATCGTGTGTATACGTTCAGTAGTTTTGGCGGTATTCGTGGACAGATTAAAGGAATAATGGTGTTGTAGCGTTATATAGTTAGCCTGTTAAGAGGGGGTATAAAACGTTTGGTTTTATCACGATACATATTTTATTTTTGGTTGGATTGGTCTTGAATAACACGTATCATTAGAAGTGACTTAAATCATTTGTGGATATAAGTGTTTTAAAAAAGTTTAAAACGAACAATTCGTAACTTCGGCTTAATCGCACATATTACAAATTTCGAGTAACTCTTAAAAAGTGGTAAAAGATTATTCTCAAACTTAATGATTTCTTACCATAAAATTAAACAAATGATATGTTAACATATCTGCATACAAAAAAATCGTGAAAAACACTTCAAACTTTTTTTATCGGCAAATTTGTAAGTGGCCAAGATTCCGTGCCGGTGAGTGTAGAAAGTGGGCGTAGACTACTTACTATCTAAACCTAATAATATCAACGATTAGTAAAGTTACTACGTATAATAAAACTGAAGATTTTGTTTGTGCTAATATCAGGAACTACGAGCCCGATATCAAAAATTCTTTCATTGTTCCATGCACAGGTTCCATATGTAAGTGATCCCTAAATGCTATAAGCTATATAATATTATATGTACCACGGGCAAAGCCGCTAGTAATAATTAATGTACGGTAGATGAAAATCCATGCAATTTTTAACTTAAAGCCACAGAATTTTCGAGATCATTTCATATGAATGAGAATGAAATTTATATGATTTGAAAAGAGCATCTGATTCTTGCCGGCTAATCTCTGTAGAAACTGCTTTCCGAACCAATTTCAATTCAAACTTACGTACTTGAGAAATAAGTCTAGTTGAATAAATATGTTGGATTTGACTTGATATTTCAGTAAAATTTATGTGAACGAATGTATATTTTTTTCAATACAACTTTTATAAGAGAGCGTGTGCCGAGCAGAAGTGAAACTACTTTGGCAAAATTTAAAGATACTAAAATAGTCGCCTTACTCCATGACGTGACGGTATTGCCATGAGGGGACCTTGAAATTTTACTCTCAACGCGCCTAAAGAAGTTTCACAAAAAAAAAATGGTCTAGTAATATTATCATAAACTAGCTTCCGCCCACAACTTTGTACGTGCATCCCCGTTTTTCCCCGTTCCCGCAAGAATTTCGGGAAATCCTTTCTTAGCGGATGCCTACGTCCTAAGTCCTAACATCTACCTGCATGCCAAATTTCAGCCCGATACGTCCAGTGGTTTGGGCTGTGCGTTGATAGATCACTATATCAGTCACCTTTGAGTTGTATATATATAGATTATTAAATATGTAGCTAATACATGCCTAATGGTTGTTATTCCAACATGTAACAACTAAACAAACAATTTTAAGGTTTCCTTTGATTTACATAACACAAAAAGTAATTAAACGATCTGAGTAAGGTTTCGTCTGAAATTTTGATTAATTGAATATTTATTGTGAAATTGATTAATTTAATCTTTTTTGTTTCAGGTAAGTTGTTACATCTATATCATTACTGCTTTACCGTGGGTAAGGTAAGAATTTAAAAAATTAAATTGAGACTACAGATATTGATATTAAATTAACTATATAGATTTAAATATTATAAAAATATCAATTATAATATTAGAATTTAGAAGTTACAAAATTAAAACTACCTTACTAACAAAATATTTTTTTTTATTTAAAAAATTTTATTTGTGACAAAAATTGCTTAATTTCAATTCTTAATTAAAAATCTATCTAGCAACTAGCTTACCGCCCGCGGCTTCGCCCGCTTTGTCTAAAACCTAATAAATTATATATACCCATGTATATACTAAAACCTTCCTCTTGAATCACTCTATCTATTAAAAAAACCGCATCAAAATCCGTTGCGCAGTTTTAAAGATTTAAGCATACAAAGGGACATAGGGACAGAGAAAGCGACTTTGTTTTATACTATGTAGTGATGAAACATTAATAACTCTCTACGTAATTTGAATTTCAAACCTGAAACCATCATTTTCCAGTACCTAAAAGTACAAAAAATAAAAGAAATTTAAAAAATAAACCACAAAGACTCTGAGCGTAAAATTAAACATGCAATCCTGGCTGCAATATTTTCCATGTATTCGACTGAACGTTTTGTGTCACCGCCAGAACGGGTCAGCGTTTTGGCTAGGTTTTTAATTGGAAACCTAGATAGATAGAAGTTGAATTTAGGTTGCCATGTGAGAAAATAGGACCAGAAGCACTACTCGTTATTAAACTTTAATATAACCATACAATTGTGCTTTTAAAGAATTCGATTTGTTTCAATTTTTATTAAGTGGAAAAAATATATATTTAAGTTTTAAGCTATTGCATAGCTTCTATCGCGGGCCTTGAGCGCGGGGACTGAATCCAGAAATTCCGTAACAAAAAAACCTCAAGCTCCCCACTCCGACGGGCACGGAGGTGTGGCTTGAAGGCACGCTATGCAATAGCTTTACCGCGGCAGTCCTCGAGTGCGACACGTCTTTTTTAATTTACAAGCAAAAAGAGAACCAGTGACACATTTAAAATACAATAACAAATTTTATAACGGGTCTCATCCTGCTCTTAATAAAGGAGCATATTGGAAGTAAGAAAGCAATAATGATTACCAAAAATGAACCTTACTAATTATACAGAAAATATATTAAAGTAGATGGATATATTAACACCCTGTACCTACCTAATATGCTTTTGATGAAGAAAGCAGGGCCACTTAATTAACTAAAAATTAATTGCTCTTTGTAATTAAGATCCTGTAACATTCTGCAGCTAATTTATATATTACTAGATTTCCGCCTGCGGCTTCGCCCGCGTTTTCAAAGGAAAACCCGCATAGTTCCCGTGGGATTTCCGGGATAAAACCTATCCTATGTGTTAATCCAAGTTACCCTCTATATGTTTGCTAAATTTCATTGTAATCGGTTCAGTAGTTTATGCGTGAAAACCATACATATACATACATACAAACCTTTCCTCTTTATAATATTAGTATAGAAGTATAGATGGTATTTATATTTCCTCTTTTACTGGATTTTTCTAGAAGCCTAAATTCCGAAACAAAAAATAGAATGTTGACGTTCTGATTAAAGTTTCGGATACGTAGGGAATGTGCAGATTACCATTTATATACTCACGAGCAAAAAGTTTGTTATTTTATGTCCTAATGGATTATGTATGTAGAAACATATTGACAGATACATGCTTTATCTTTTCTGCGAACTGACTAAATAACGCTACATAGGTACGGAAAATTAAACAACATAAATTTGTTTAATATTAGATAAGAATCACATTGATCGAATGGTATTGATGAATTGATGATAACATTTATAAATAAAGTTTGGCAAAAGTGCACGCCTCACACGTTTTATACATAGGAAACCTAGATGGAAACCGTAAGAAAAAAAGTAGAAGAAATTTAAATAAGTAGTTTTCAAGATTTAAGCATACAAACACACAGAAAGCGCTAAACTAAGCTAAGCTTTGTTTTATACTTTAGCATATTTTCTTAGTTATAAGTCAAGATCCTTGAAAAGTTGAAAAATAAACTTTTTTTAACTTAAAGCCGAATATACTTAAATTTATGAAAAACAAACTCGATATAAACTTATACATGTAACATTAGTTGGAGCGACGTTGATCTGGGTCTTGCTGAGTCACAAGATGAATAGTTGCGGAGATTTCATCTCAATACATTATGTTATTTATACTGTAATGGATTCCTTTCTAGGTTTTGCTACTACCTATTTTTAGGGATTGTCGTTTGGTTTAGATTTGGGTCTACTTAATAAAATTTAATTTGTTTATTCCTTATCTTCTCCATAGATACTGCTTTCCGATTCGGTGGTAGGTAAATGTTAAAAATATGTTAAGACGATTCAAAAGTATTTCTAGAAGAAGTCTAATTAAATAAATACGTGTTTGAGTTTATTGAGAATTTATAGGTTTCGGCGGGTGTTTTCTAGATTGTCACGAAACCTATATACAAAGTTAGTAAAGTATAATAGTGTTTATAGGCACAAATAAACGAAATTCAACCGTTTAGTAAAATACGTCAGATTAGAATTATCAATATAGCCTTGCCCTTAGAACCGCCATCCTGTTACAAATGACCTGAAATTTTATGGGTCATTTGTAACAGGATGGCGGTTCTACAGGGGTCTTAGTACGCAATGACAAAAAGAAAAATGATGGTCAGAACGCTGATACCGGATACCTTAAGATACTGTAATATAAAATATTACAGTATCTTAAGATAAAATATTATAGTATCTTCACCGTGTGTGACGCGCTTAATGTAGGTGTATAATTTGTAATTTCATAAAATTACATACTATGGGGAATTATAGTTAGTGCTACCTACTAGTAGGTACTATGTTCACTTGAGATGGAGTATAGAATTCTGAAATTAGTGATTAAAACTGCAGTTCATTGAAAATCTTGGTCGGTAAAACTACCTTGTTAGGACCATAATAAAACACCTAACTTTTGAGGTTCTGTAATTGTTACAATTACAGTTGTAACAATAAAAGCCACCTTTAAATATTATTGTTATATACCTACTATTTAATAAAAAGAAGATGAGTAAAGTATGAAACCGTCTTTCATGTCTCAACTTAATGACGAAAGCAATTGAGTTACCAAAATTACCAAATTACCAAATTTCATTTTTCTCGAACGGACACTAGAAAAGCTCAATAAAACAATTCTACCCGCAAAATCCTTATTTTCCCCAAAAACTAGGAAAATGCAATTACCTCCCACAGTGAAATATGTCCTACATAAGCAAAGGTCACATAGTTGCGTTCTCCGGATTTGTTCCCTTCGTAATTAGATACCACCGCAATTACACTTTACGTTAGACACGATAAAATGTACCCTATTTCGTAAGAAATACAGTTGAATTTACTGTGTCAGTGTGATAGGGTTCTACAATATCTATGTCAGGTGTAAACATGGTTTGCGGTTGATTTTGTGGGCGTAAGGGTCAACTGTTTATAGTTAGTTATAGGTTTTGGATAAATGTAAGAATTATTTGAATTAATTCAGACAGTATTGTAATTAAAAATTATGTTTATTTTTCCATCTAAATGCAGGAGTAGTGTCAAATGAAGGACAATTTGTAATGACCGTATCTCTTTTCATTTTTGTCTGTTTTGCAGAGGTGACAAAATTTGTTTTATAATTAATTATCAAGTATCTTGGTGAAATAAAATTAAATACTGATCATATTTTTACAAAAAAAACGTCTACCTAACACAAATTAACTTTAAAATTTGCTCACGAACCTATCCACCCTAACCACCTCAAATAGACATAAAACTTAATGAACGTTCCCAATTAACGTTCAAAAATCGAACGCTCTTCCCGCCAATACTCGACCCCGGTCCCCGGGGGAGAAATACAATGTTAAATCGTGAAATTCACTCGGCTACAACTTCTTACGCCCGCAGACTGCTCCCGATCGAAGTTTTGCACTTAATAAAATCCTTTTTGAACACTCGCTGAGTACATATCCGGTTTTCGCCGCTTCCAACCGGCCTGAACTGGATTACGTCGAGTATATTGCAGTGGAATCGTTTTTTAATGATCATTGGATGGTTTTGGTTATTATTAACTGGGCGGATATTGTTTCTGGTGTAGCGTTGGCTGAAAATAAGAAAATGGAAACGTATTAAAATTTATATCGAAAATGTAATGTGATGAAGAGTGAGTTATAAGTTAATTATATCAGCAAAATTCTTAAATTGTAAAGCAAACGTAACTTTATTCTACGTCCGTCGTCCGAGGACTTATTTCTTTAAGAAGTACGTCCTCCCTTATCACCTGGCAAAAAATATATTAATTACCCATAGCTAGTTTAACGCAAATTTCATCGCAGGTTCTATGCTCTAATAGATTTAAGTTAGATTTAAGTTTCTTGTTTTATTTTATTTGTATCTTCTATGTATCCATAATAAACATTTCATTTTATTTCATTTCATTTCATAATAGTAAAATTGTAACAGACTGAATTACTTTCTTATTTAAATTCGTAGTGATATTAAGGATTTTAAACTACAAAATGTTAATATACCTCAAAGCCTTTCTGCCATACTACTATATAAATTCTCGAAGTATTGCTTCTTTGCCGTCAGGGAAGTATTTTAATAAAATGTCCCCTGAAATTCTTGTAGAGCAAGATTCCGATTACATTTGGTCGTGACGATAAGATTGGTTTCGTCCAATGAGTTTATTTTGACTGACCGTGGAAAAGAGTGTTGGTCTTTAATTGATTGTATATGTATTAAGTAGATGCTAACATGATATTTAAATATACGTAAGTATCTATAAAGTATGAATATCAACATCCATTGTAGATACAATTCATGAAAACTTAGAAAACTTAATTCTTAGTTTTTTCACTTTTATTACATTGACGATATATTCGACTTCAAATTATCTGATTCGATCAATCGTAATGAGAATGAGCAATTTAAGCTCTCTTACAATTATTTTCATTTTAATCGGTACATACAGGTTGCACGATGCGATATAATATCGTCATGATTTAATTTAAACCGACTATAAAACGCGTGAACGAAGAAATTTGTATATCCTTTTTATTTATAAACTGAAACCGCTAGAAGGCATTTCTTAAAAACTTGAACATTTTATTAAATAAGTTAAGTTTGTCTTACAAGAGTAATCTTTACAATATCTTAGGTCCGATGTGGTTGAGACAAATCGGGAATATTTTCTTTAAATAACTTTATTTCGATTATAATTTTATTTTCTTATTATAAACATGTAATCCACACGTCTGTTTCTAAGGCTCAACGAAGGCCGTAGCTCGTAGACAACGTTTGAGAAACCTGTAATAATCAATAACTATATTAAGTACTTTTCTATAAAATTTTCAAACTTTCTGTAAATCTGTCTATCGATTCGTAGTACGACAAAATCGATGTTCCCGTGTGTAAATCAACTGGTGGTTAAAATTTCACCACTCGTACTACAGAACATAAAATGAGCATTATTCATAAAATTAGTTATTATTCATAGAAATAAATACTTTGGAAAATCCAAAAGTGCACGCCTCATAATTTTTTTTTAATAAATATTTATTAATTATTATTTTTGTTTATTTAATAACAATTAAACCACATCGAATCAGACCCTGAAAATTGAAAGGGTTCTATTCCTGAGCATACTCAAGCGTAAGAGAAAAAAAAAAGACTCGATTAGTAAAGTATTTCGGTCGCTATCGTGTTAACAAGAAAAAGGATCCGCACATACAGACACACGGACGTCCAAGACAGAACTTTTTTAAACTGTTTTTTAACTAGTTTAAATAACAAAAATGACATCAAAAATATCATGAACGTTAAAAATAGTGTTTTTTCTTAATATGTGTGTGTATGTATTATCTTACAAGTGCAATGTATGATACATAAAGACATTTTAAGTTTGAAAAATCAGATGTTTTGCGCGAAGTGACAGTAGTACCCACCTCAACGCTTCGCTTATGAGGCGTGCAATAAATGATTTGATTTGATTTGATTTTGATTTGAATTAGCTGTTAAAAGTAAAACAAACGAATGACGTTATCTACAGCCCTAATGCCCTACAGCTAGATACAGTGTCAGGCGCGGTTTGATCGGAAATTAAACGCCGGTACATGCGAGGTGCCTTCACTCATGAGATTCCACCATTTTTAAACTGGTGCAAGAGCGATTTGAAATGAACTTATTTTCCCGTGTAGATGTTTTGGTAGCGGAAGATGTTATATTTTCGCGTCACGGAGGAATCTTTGAGACCATTTCTTTTTCATAATATGGATTGTGGACATATATTTTAGTTGTTTGATGATAAGAAAGGTTGTTATCAAATAAAAGTGGATTGGAGATTGAAGAAGAGTGAAGATTGGATATAATAGTATAAAAAAGGAAATTCAACATTCATTACTGTCGACATTTTGGACCCTATTATAGATATGAATCACAAATTTAAGTTAAGGTTTTCTAGTAGGAATAACAATCACTCACATACATTGATGTTTTATAAGAGTTATAAAAAAAATATTGTTCAAGTTTTAATTTATATTTTATTTCTGTGTTTACCTAAAAGATTTATCCGACAATGAAATTGAATTATATAATTAAAATTAATTGGGTTTTTAGACGAATGAAATGACGTGCCCGTTTGTTTTATCTCAATTTGTGGCTAATGAGTCTGCGTATTTCATTAGATTTTCATCAAAAACGATTCTATTTTGACGACACTTTCACTCGCCAGTTTATAATATAAGGAAACCTACTAGCTACTTTAAGAAAAATTGAAACACAGAGAAACCCGCGGGCCTCTATAGTATGTTAACAAAAACCTCATTTATAGGAAGCTCGTAACTTACACCACACCCAATTTACCTCCCTATGAATTACATTTTCACGTAACGCATTTGTTTGCAAATAAAATAGCTTTGATTTATTATGGAAACGTTCATACCATACATTATATAAATTACGAGTATATTATATTATCTGTGATATAAATTCCTTTATCTGTGGTTTCATTCACGTGGAACTATATTTATTTATAGGCTAGATAAACCGCAAAATATAAAACTTATAAAAACAATGTTGAATATGTAAGTATATATTTTTTATTCTTTTTTACACACGTAATTTGTGCAAACATGATCATATTAAGGTCCGAAAATCATAAATGAATTTTAAAATATCCATAAGTATTTTTCATAATAACTTTTTGAAACGCAAACTAATTTTAATGTTACTTCTTTGCTTAAAAACTAATTAACCAATATTCTCCGTTAACTGTAGATCGATTTTCAAAATTCTTTTTTCGCTCATTGCGATCCCAAACTCTGAACATGGTTGATATCCTAGCTTAATTCATTAAGTTTTAAATAAACATTGATTTTTATGAGAATCTCTTTACAATTTAAATCATTTTTTTAGGAAAAGCGGTACGTGTAAATATATGTATATACATAAAGTTTTCTCTTTGAAACGTTTGACCGCAAACTAATATATTTTTGACATTGACAGATTGACAGTGTGAACGTAAACAATGAATATTGGAAACGAGAGTTGCCAGTAAATAAAAAAAGACTAGCTGGTCATCCGGGGTGACCTGGGATGAGAATTAAAAAAATGTATTCTATATGTTGCATTGGAATATTACTTTGTGTTGGTGAACAAATTTTCAGTCAGTTTTCAGTTTTGCGTAAAGATATCATTAAAACGAACTACAAATGTTATCCTCTATCTTGGTAGGTATGAAGTACATAAAATATTAAAACTCCGATTTATTTTGTTTTAGTAGTAGTTAGAGTAAATTAAAAATTCCACACAGTTCTAATATTATAATGTGAACGTATGAATTTGTAGTTCACGCAGTTACCTATTTTCTATTAAAGTTAATAATTTCACATTTATTTTATCAAGTTCCACCAGACTATTTCACTGTCAAATACTTTCACAAAGAACAAAGTGGTAACTGGTTTAAATATTTATTAATATCTCTACCTTCATCTTCTTTATATATAAAATTCTCAATGTGTCGAGTTGTGTCAAATTCTATCAAATAAGATGACGAAAAATTTCTTTTCGAAGCGTCGACTCTGTTTATTAGATTCTATATCGTTTATTTATAATGGAAAGCTCGTTATGTTACAAGGTATAAAAGGTATTTTTATGCTGGCTTGAATATAATAATTTACGTGGAAGGCATGAAAAGTTTCACTTTATTAAAAACTAGCTTTCCGCCCGCGGCTTCCCCCGTTTTGTTTCAAACCTAATAAATTATACACTAAAACCTTCCTATTGAATCACTCTATGTATTAAAAAAAACCGCATCAAAATCCGTTCCGTAGTTTTAAAGATTTAAGCATACAAAGGGACATAGGGACAGAAAAGCGACTTTGTTTTATACTATGTAGTGATTAAATTATCAAAGATTATTCAATTTACTTTCAAGGATGTGCAATTAATAATTTTTTATTTATTTTCCGTTTTAAAGGTAGATCGAGAGATTTTTGGCGCTTAAATATATTTTATTCAGCTTATGTATAACTGAGACTTATGAGTTAAACTATCTTGATATTATATTCTTAGCTTTGAATTATTAAGCTTAGTTTTAATACTGTTATATCAATGTATTAAATTATACATAGCTTACATCACAGTTACCTCATTACTAAATTAGGTACCTGGTTTACTTTACTGGTGAAATATTTTTTAAAAACGCTTTTCTTTAGTTTATTATATTCTATGACCAAAACATCGAATTTTTATTAAATCTCATATAAACAACGGCAGCTAATTTAGGTATAATATGTCATGATAATCAGGCCCTTATAGTGTGTCAACAATTCCATCTAATTAAGTAAAGGAAACAAAGATGAAAGGATTAAAGGGAATGTCAAAGCTGTGCTAATTCACACACGGAATGTAGGTTTCATCTTGTAAGTAGGTTTCTGGTTTCAAAAACACAAAAAAAAGGCTATACCTACAAAGTTTTAGATGTCTTCAAATGTAATAGATGATTATTTTTTTATAAAAATATAACTAAAGCAATCCTAAAAAAATGTTATTCAAAAATCTAAAAGAAAGATGCGACGTAAATAGAAAACGATCGCTGTTTTTTTATTAAAGATAATAATTGAGTTAAAAATAATAATAAACATACTTACAACTAGGGATGTAACGATACATGATTTTGCCGATACGATACCGATACCGATATTTGTAGTAATGTATCGGCGATACCGATACCGATACCGATATCGATGGCTTGGTAGAAAAATAAATAGTGAATTATGCATAAAAAGTTACCAACATTTAACAGAGACTCAACTGTTAATCGTATTCTTTTAAATAAAAATGCCAAATCAAAAAACAACAAAACCATTTATTTTAGTATTATTATTTTACAAAGTCAGTTAAACCTTAAGTAATACACATACAATCAGTACCTAATAATAGTTTACTATTGGTAGAGTTTTTCAAAAAAACAAAGTGCGCACGCGCGGGCGGCCTCCCGCATCGTTCATTGGGCGCAGTTTTTTGAATTGTTTGATATCGGTATCGGTTGTTTTATTATCGGCGATACCGATATATCGGCTTGCCGAATATATCGGCCGATATATCGGTATCGGTATCGGTATCGGTATCGTTACATCCCTACTTACAACAGAATAAAGTCTAAATAATAATTTCCTTGAAGTCAGTTAAAAAAAATCACTGTGATATTTCAAATCACGCCGAATTTAGCTGTGATTTTGCAGTGATTTATAACAGTGACGTGACTTTCGCAGTGATTTTTCACTGTTACAAGATTGAAGAAAGTCCATATACTCGGTTGGCGGTAAAATTATATAGGATTGGATTAATAGTTTTAGGAATCTCGCTCGAAGCCACGTTAAATCGTTTTCTTCCCCTCAGGCCTCAGGGACTTGTCGCATCGCCATGACTTTATTACCGTTTTCATACCTTTATAGTCTAGGAGCTGATGTTTTAGCTTTCTAAATAATATTACAAATAATTTTAGCATGAGTGGTATTTCTTTTGTCAGTAAATTGAGCTACTTGTTACTCCAGATACCTACCTATTAGTGAGAGTTTTGTCATCGATGAAAAAGCTGGAAAAATAAAGAGAAACGTTATGAGAAATCTGCATTTCATAGATGTTGTGCTGTAATACTAATCGTATATTATATTTTCATATTCAATTAAGATTTAAATGATAAGAAGTTGTTTTGCTGTTACTGACTCTTAAATTTTAACTACTACGCCCTAAAACATAATTATACATAATACAGTGTGGAAATTTTCGATGGGCCCTGGTCGAGGGAAAGTATTTGAAATACTGGAGATAGCAAATTTTGATGAAAGGAAACATACCTTTATTTTTAATAATGAGTAGAACTGCATTTATAGATTTTCGAAAGTTCACTTGCTTCGACCGGGAATAGAACTAACTAAAAATAAAAAAATTGAAATTTGTTATTTTATTCTTCAAATCGATACAAATAGGCTTAAACTAGTCTTTTCTGTGAGTCTTTTTTATATTCTATTTCTTTTTAAAAATAAGGGAATGTTTCCTTTCAGCAAAATTCGCTATCTTCAGTATTTCAAGTACTTTCCACACTGTACCTATATTAATATTAAAAGGCACTGTGAAGTGTGAATTGTAATACACAATATAGTCAAAGCAAATAAATAAAATGCAAAACTATAATAACTTATCAAACCTTTTGTGGTCTCAAATCCTGCAGTCTCTTTGTATAGGATTGAATATAGATTTTATGAAGTGAATTGCAGTATAAAATTGCTTATGCGTCTCTGAGGACTTGTTGTATTGTAAATTCATAATAAGGATTATATAATGATTATTAAAAGTTTTCATAAGTGCTTTAATTTTTTTGTAGTGGAAATTCTTTAGGCGCTTTGAGAGTGAAATTCATGATCGCGTTATGAAATTTGCCAAAAAAGTTTCACCTCTAACACATGTGTCCGGAAGTCAGAACACACGCTTTTTTTTCTGTAATTAATGCTAACAAATAAACATACAGATTACAGATATAGCAGGCAAAGTAGGTTATTATACATTGTATCCCACCTACACACATTTGGCGTTTAATTACTTTTGGAAGAAATATCGTATTTTGTAAGAAAGAAAAAGACATTCCTTTTGAAAAAATCCGTTTCTCTTTATACAAAACTAGCTTTCCGTCCGCGGCTTCGCCCGCTTTGTCTAAAATCTAATACCTATACACCTAAAACCTTCCTCTTGAATCACTCTATCCATTAAAAAAATCGCATCAAAATCCGTTGCGTAGTTTTAAAGATTTAGGCATACATAGGGATATAGGGATTAGGGACAGAGAAAGCGACTTTCTTTTATACTACTTAGGTATGTCTAACAAAACTTTAATATCTATAAAACTCACGCAATTTTTATAGATGTCACTATTCACCTGCTCCTGTCATTTGATAAAGTTTACCATTCATTATCTGTAGTTATAATGGACGTCCATTAACTGCCATCAAAGGTGTAATGAAATATTTCGTTGGGGCGTGAATGGCGGCAATTTCGTCAACATGGCTGCCATTTTGATTTTCGCGATTTGTGATGTATTAATGTCATTCGTTGTTTTAAATTAAAGGTTAATTGCAATGACTTTTTTAAATTACTCTTAAATTGTTAAATTTGCATAATAGTTTTTGCAAAAGTACTGATGTAAGATTTAATGATAAAGTTGATACTTCTACATGGCTTGCCCAAATTAACTAGGTACTAATAATTTTTAGAAAACATTTTTAGAAAACAAATAGAAAGTGTGTTAGTTTATACAGTATTTGTTACTTAATTATGATTATGCGTTAAATACCTACATAATATACAGCGCTGTAGGCTGTATATTTTATGTTCAAATTTTGTGATCAATTTACATTCATATAAACAATAAAAGTGAAGTCCCATGTCCCCTAGTGGGGTAAGGGGCAGATGCATTACATCTCTTTGACTGTTCGATTTTCTTTATGGAAAAGTAGGTGATCAGCCTTCAGTGTCCTATCAGTCCGAGACATTTTTTTTCTTCGTCTCCGGAATCGAACCTAGGACCCCTCGGTGCTACGCTCACGCGTCAACCACTGTACCAAGGAGGCGGTCATGGTCCTTCGAGCCGGATAAACAATACCCGGTCCTAATTCCCATGCAGATATACCAATAATACCATGCACGTATACTATAATATCTTCTATTATCAACATAGATTACTAATCCCAGCTATGTACTTACCTATACCCTATCTATGACATTCGACGAACATTGATTTGATTACCGCATTCGTACTATGTAATGGAAATCCCGTGTTCATACTAATTTCCCTCATTACTTGCAATTTGGATCGGTTAGTTCGATCATTATATTATATTATTCGGGCTAAATTGTATTATTTAACTGTCTGCTGTTCATATTTATTATGTATAGCTAATCTTGCTCAGAAAAAAGAAATAGGTACATACTTACTATAACGAGCTGAAAATACAATTTATTAAGAACACGGAGTTTGTTCAAATTGTAGTATGAATTAATAATAGTAGCATAACTATTTAACTACTATTTAGTAACCTGTGAATTGTGATAGGTAGTAAGATAAGACATGGTTAATAAATGTCTAAATATAAACAGAAGGAAAAGTAAAGAAACTCTTTTTTCAAACGAAGTACTAAACAACGTAGTAAGTATTCATCTTTTAAAACTCTTTGATTATCTCGAAAGATACCACAGCAAGGCGGGAAAACTCTCAAACTTGGCTCTTGAATCTTTATTCCCGCTAAAAATAATTGGGTAAAAGCACAGAGTAAAAGTAAGCGAAAAATCTCAACACCGAATGAAATAAAGCGACAAAGTGAATGGCAAACAAATATAAACTTTTGCCGTCTTTAAAAAGGTATCAACCATTAGGTACATTCACGATCCGACCCGAATCAACAGTAAATCGGGAATGCGTGAATGTAAGATTTATTTTTCAGACCACGGCCTCGGGCCAAATTGAAAGAGTTTCTTTTAAGTTTATTTGCTATGTTAAGAAATTGGGTAGTTTTAGGGCGCGTTTACTTTATTTTATAGGAGATGGTTTGTAAAATAGATCTCGTTTTTTGCTTATTAAAAGTGGAAACAGATAAAGTAAACTGTTTATAAAAAGAGGAACTCATTTTTACACGATTTATATTAGCTTCACCTGTATGTTTGTTTGTTTGTAACCGACTTCTTTGGGTGCGATTTTGACCCACTTTAAACGGCCAGATTTCGTTCAAACTTTGTAGATTTATTGAGGACCGATGACAATACACTAATTTGATAAAATTTTCTATTTTTTAGTTAGGTTTTCTATAAAAAGCGTGTTTTTTTAGTTTTATTAAATTATTTAACACCCTTCACCTGTAATTACAGACGTTATTTACGCGTTCTGTTCTAAGTTCTCGTATGAATGGGTAAAATAAAAGTTGTAGTTATTATCATTAGTATAATGATTGCATCACGTTTTGAGCAAAGTTTTTGGTTGAGAAATATAGATTTTCGATAGCAGATAAGTCTATAGTGTACCTGTAGGTATAGTAAGTTTAAAAGAACATAATAATTATGATGCTTTCCACTTTATTTCTACTAAATGTTATTAGAAAAACTGTATTAATCCTAAACCTACCTAGTTAAACATCTATATTCTATAATATAAGCTAGATGACCAAAGGTTATCGAGTTAAATGGAGTGAGTCGTTCCGTTCGGCTGCGCTCAGCGGATGTGCTAAGTATATCCGATGTTGATAACATTTACACGAGGTTTTCATGTACATGGGATATTAAATAATAACTGGTTGTAGTTAAAATCGCAGGAGAAAATGTGCAGATATGAATATTTTTATATTAAGTAGTACGTAAACCTTTAACACCCTTTAATAACTGGCTTAAGTTTAAATGTATTGTACATATTTATGTTCATATTAAGTAGGTAGTATATGTTTTAATTAAGCTAACTAAATGTTAACACTTCCGTTATATTTATTGGAAAATGTCAAACACCTGCACGACTCATAATTTGAGACATAGTTTTGAGATATCCTAAACTCTTAAGTATTCATTAATGAAATACAGTAATTGATTATTATTCCACTTGAGTATATCGAGTAGAAAGAGCCATTATACATTACGTACCTATATAGTATGTACATAATACACTAAATACGGGTAAAATAGAGTAATGCTCCAACCACAGCTCCATCTACTTCAAACTGAGGTACATAATTTTGTTATTTTTCGTTTAAAAAGTTTGTATCAAAAAAAAAACGATAAACAATTCTTGTTACATAATATCTAGTATTTGTATTGAAAATCGGATTCAATAGTTCAATAGATAGTTACAGAGCTAAATGTACTAGCAGTACCTACCTAGCTAGCTACGTGAATAGAATGTGTATTAAACTATACGTAGTCAATATTAAATAACTTTTCTTACATCGAGTACGTAAAACCTATAAATTACGAAATAACCTGAAACTTCGCAAGCGCTCATAACACAAAATATTACCCTGTGGTCTACATAAAGGAACTTTTCCTTTTAAGCGTAAACAATGGCTAAATAAACCCAGTATAATCTACTGACCTTAATATTTTGTGTCATATTAATAGAATTATATAAAACTAGCGGTCCGCCCCGGTTTCACCCGTGGTACCTACATATTTCGCAATAAAAAGTAGCCTATGTCCTTTCTCGGGTATCAAAATCCATACCAAATTTCATGCAAATTGGTTCAGTAGTTTAGGCGTGATTGAGTAACAGACAGACAAACAGAGTTACTTTCGCATTTATAATATTAGTACCTATGGATTAACTAGTTGAACGCCCCCGTCACTTGCTATGAGGTAAATAAGTGGGTTTAATTATAAATTATTCCAGTGTAGGGTAGCTACTATGATTGATATGCTTCATCAAAATTAGCTCAGTCTTTTTGGGTGATTCAAAGTAGCGAACTGATAGAGAGCATATTATCATTAGCAAGATAAGTCTTCCTGTTACTTTTCTTGCGGCACTTGAAATTGCCATAATATTTAATTGCTTTTTTAACCATCTCTCATCCCAATTATAATCAATATATATGTATATATTTTTATCATATAAGACATATGAAGCAATTCACAAACAACAAACATTTAAAAATAGCTTCAAACCGCACTAAATAATTACAAAACCAGTTCACTCCCTCAAAAATAATTTACCGGGTATTATCCATAAAGGTAACGTTTTATCCGGGAAACAAAGGCAGTTCCGGACAATAGCCCAGCCTGCCCCCGTACCATGCTGTTAAAGCAGTATTATTTCCAATGTGGGAAAGGGACAGCGCTATATAGGTCGCATAGCGCCATCCCTTTCCTATACTGGATATAATACTGCTATAAGAGCTCACGGTTAATTCCTGTTTTGTGGTTGATTAGTGCTCTGCCACTGAAGCATTTTAATTCTCCGATATTACGATAATCATGTTTCATTTAACAAGTAATTAGCAAAAAGTATTATTGTGAGGGAACTATGTAACTATGCATGGTGTTAATCCATACTAATATTATAAATGCGAAAGTAACTCTGTCTGTCTGTTACTCAATCACGCCTAAACTACTGAACCAATTTGCATGAAATTTGGTATGGAGATATCTTGATACCCGAGAAAGGACATAGGCTACCTTTTATTGCGAAATATGTACCACGGGCGAAGCCGGGGCGGACCTCTAGTTATCTATATTAGTATTAATTATTTATGTACTATGTTTATCAGCCATCTGGTTTCATTAACACAAGCGAAAGCTTAGCTATATTATGGGATCAGATCGTGCCGTGTGTGAAAATTGTCCCGAAATATTTATTTTTTTATTTATGCATTCTTAAAGATAGGAACATGAGTAGGAAATGGTATTGAGAGTAAATTGTTTTAAAAAGTAAAAAATTATTGTTTTGATTCTAAGATAGACATAGGCAGGAAGTCTCTAAGGATAAATATGTTTCTGGTTCGTTTTTTAATTCATTCTCATTACAGAAAGCAGGAAATAAATAAAGAAACATTATAATAGTAATAGATACATTAATACTTCCATAATCCACTAATAAATAATAAATTAAATTAAAAGTTCATTTATCTTCACCAACCTTCACCACTTAAAAACTATTACAAACTAACTAAATATAATATCGTCACTGGAAAGCCAATACTACTGAAGCGCCAAAAGGCCTTTTTACAGTAGATCAATTCAAAGTTTTTTTTTCCACAAAACCAGACATAACTTTTTTTCTGATTTATGCATCGAAAAATGCTTAAGGAGAAAAAGTTTTGTGACATTATTACGCATCTAATAAAAATAAAACCTTCTGCATACTTATTTTAATTCAGGAAATAGCTGTCGCTTTAGTACTTTTACTTTATGAAGTTAGTAAACAGAAAGTACTTAATCTGTGAAATATATTTGGGGTGCGGTGTCAAAAAATACTAACAGCGCAGGTTTGTTAAATTGTACTAACGCAAATATTACTAACGTGCATTGCGGATTAATAATGTCTGAGGGTATTATTACTGAACGTTCTAATATGTCACTTATACCGTACGTTAAAACGATTTATATTATAGTAAGTTAGTACTATTGTGTCATAAAAAAAACTAATGTATGAAAATATGATTTAAATTTAAATCTATTTATACTTATGGCGCAGTTGACATTAAGTAAATTAGACAAGTGGCAACAAAATAACTCAATCCTGTTTATTAGCAGTCGCGCGAGGTCTCATCCAGGTAGTTCTAGGTATATCTACGCTAAAAAAAACCATAATAGGTTAATCACATAATATCGCAAAAAAATATAATGGTTTTAAAACAAAATGTACACAGTTTCGTAATAATCTTTATTGAAAAAAAAAAACGTTATTTTAATCAGTCTTGTCTTAAACTTCTTATTAAATAATTATTACTTGATAAAAAAAAACTTAAACAATGTCATTTAAAGTAAAATATAATAATCACAAATGTTAGCTTTATTTGGTATCATTTACGAAAAGATCAATCAATTAGGATGCATAATTAGATCCTTCATACCCGTATGAAGAATATGTATTTATGTAGTATTTTGAAATAATCATAGTTATAAAATTTTAGGTATAAAAAATATTATTTAACTTAATAATAATTAGAATTTTAATTTGTTGCCATTTTTTGTAATTAAACGTTGTCTTCGACATCCGTTTCTTGAAGGCTGTCCTGGATATTCATGGCATTTGGAAAATTTGCATATTCTTGATGGTAGTTTTTCCTGAGCATGATCTTCTATTGGTAGTAGATTATCTTGATGTATGTATGTTTCTGCCTGTATCAAATCGCATGTTTGTGAGATTGATGCCTGTGTAAAATGTATGTTATGGACGAAGGATATTTCTTCCTGAGCATGTACTTGTATCGGTATTAGATTATCTTGATGTAAGTATGTTTCTGCCTGTATCAAATCGCCAGTTTATGAGATTGATGCCTGTGTTGAATGTAATATGTCTTGAGCAAAAAATGTTTCTTTATGAGTGTGGTCTTCTAGTGGATTATTCGGATCGATGCATATTTCTGCCTGTGCTAAATCGCCTGTTTGTGAGAATAATGGCTGTGTAGAATGTATGTCTTGGGTGAAGGATCTTCCTTTCTGAGCGTGTTCTCCTGTTTCAAGAGGATAATCTTTATGATTGAATATTTCTGCCCGTTCTAAATCCCTTGTTTGTGAGTTCGTTATTTGAGTGGGATAGTTTTTTTGGACTAAGGATACCCCTTCTTGAAAAGTACAGTCTTCTATTTCTGATGAATTCGGATGTATAAATTGCGATAAATCCAATCCTTGTTGTGAAGAACCAGCTTCTTTCATCATACCTGTTTAAACGACAAGTATTATTAATAAGTGATTTAATGCCCCATTTTTTTTTGTTTTTACTTTTCCATATTTATATTTTTTAATATTGTAGAAAAAAATATTATAATTATATTTCTTGTAAATAAGTATAATTATTAAATGTTGTTTATTCACACATTTATACACACGACATGACATTCACCCACATCGTCAGACAGGCAGAGTTATCTTAGCTAAAAGAATAGTATTGATAGCTTAGTGCTAGTTAAAATAAGTAACTGAAACTTCACCGTCTTTTGTTGGGAGTATCTCCAAAATTTTATATTCTTCATTGCGTGGATGCCGTAAATTTGCGACGAAACTATCCTGTTCGGAGTCTGACCCAATATCGCTTTCGTCTTTGGCAAATAGTCTACGAACAACATTTGGCTTAGGCGATGATTCTTTTGAATTTGCGTTTACAGTACGCATGTTTGTAAATTTTCAAAAAAATGAGGATCGTCGACTGTCCATGGTCCGTTTTCTATGATTCTGAAAATTTAGATTGTAAGTGCCTAATAATAATAATACAATAATTATGAATACCTAATACAAATATCTGACGATAACTAGTATAGGTAGAATACGCACTATTTCAAGAATGATGAAATAGAAATAACAGAAAACATTGTACCTATACATATCTATGTATTATTTGTGTAGGTTACTAGTATGTTATCAATATTATTAAACTTCCGTAATTTGTACACACATTCTCGTTACCTATCTTGTCTTGCAAGAATAATCTCTTTAATTAATTACCTTTCCTAACAATATTTATTTATTTATTTATTTATTTATTGGTTTACCAACATTTGTTTACATTTTTACAACAAAAGTTTACATACACAAAATAAACAAACATGGTTAATGTAACAAACACTTACTGGCAAACACAGCATGCAAAACGTTAAACGAGTTAATTTTTAAGTACATATAAAAAGAAAATTAATAAGAACAGGAAAAAAAAAATACAGTTAATATTATCCATTAAAAGAAAAATCTTGAAAAATTTTGCGGAGTTTGCTGGGGGAGTCCGAGAAAATGTCGAAAAGCTCACAGTGTTTATTAATAGTATTGCAAAATCTTGGAACTGGAGAATTACGGCCCGAGACAGTTCTGCGAAGAGGAGGACAAAGTGGTAGCAAAACCTTACGTGGGTACCTAGAAGGCACTCTTATGTTGAGTCTTTGCAGTATTTTAGGACAATCGATTTTGTTATTAAATAATTTTGACACAAAAAGGACGTCTAGCATAATTCTACGATTATCCAAGGAAGTCATTTTAAAAAAAGAAAGTTGTTTTTTATAAGACGGTAGCTGTTTCTTTGATTTACCACTTGTAAAGACCAGGTGCAATAGAAATCTTCTTTGGATCCTTTCCACACGTAAGGAATGACACGCATAGTGTGGTCTCCAGACCACAGAGCCATATTCCAATATGCTACGGACAAGGCTGTTAAATAAAGATATTTTTGATGTCGCGTTTTGTAGACCTATACACATGTAACAATATAAATGGGCAATAATACCAATGAATACCTACTTATTCTTAGATAGATAGGTAACGACAATTACGACAACGCAAACAAAGCCAGATAATAATATGCGAATAATAGATCAATAACCATACAGAAATAGTTTTGTAAAATGCAGGAATAATATTTACTTACCTAGTTTTAATTATACGAACAACTAACTCGGCCGCCGCGTAGGCGGAACAAGCAAAAATGCGTCACTCAGTCACCGCTGCTCGAAACCGACCAACGGTCAACTGAACCGCCGTCAAATCCCGCGCAATGTAGGTATTCTAAATACTTAAAAGATGTAACCAGAACTTATTTGAATTTCAAAAGACTAAGGTTAATCTTTATGATAAGTTTACGAACTTCTTAATACTAAACGACTAATGTAATTTTTTTTTGTAAAATAATCCATACTAAAAGTACAATTCTCTTCAATTTCACTGATTGCAAATATTCTTACTAAAGTCTCAAACAAATATTTAAGTAAAGCAAATATACTTACACTATTATCTATTAAAAAACTGTGTAAACAAAATATACTAACGCGCCACCACATCTGTTTCTACGTAAAGCAAATTTACTTAACCACCGTAACGATTTGTATTGTAAAGTGCTAAAGCGACATCAATGAATAAAATAGCGTATTTTGAGTTGCTGAACGAGCTCAGTGTGGCTAATGTCCGGTAATATAAATACTTAAACGACAAATTTTAAAATTCAAAGATAAATTGTATTATGTAAGCATTTCTCAAAAAAGCAAAGTTATGAAAAACATCCGACATTTGAGGTGCTAAAACGCCACAAAAGTCCTCAGATCGCCATGAAACCTAGACCATTAGACGCGGAATAAAAAATCCAATCCATCGATATATATAACTCATTTTGGCCAAAGTGGCGCTTTAGTAGTTTTGGATTTTCACTGACGATATGTAGCATGTTCGTTGTGAAGGACTAGTGTCTGAAATAGGTCTGTGAAAGACCTGTAGATCGAGAAAGATCGATAGATAGATGAAAGATCACTAGCCCCGCGCCCTCGCGGATAACACTACTAAAATAACTAACTAAAAAAACGAGAACAGAAAACAAAACTAAAACATTACAGTAACTTAAATTTTATTTCCATGTTAAAATAATAGATATAATATATTGTATATCTTTTCGCCTCACAGTTCCCGATCGTCGATAGCTCAAGCGATTGAATTATGCACACAAAGTTACCCGGTTAGGTACTGCACTAACTTTGTTAAAGGCTAAACTGTATGCTCCACTTCTCTTATCTTATATTGAATTTCATATTTTATAATCGATATCCTGATATATGTTTATTAAGTAAGGATAATCTATGCTATGAATTTTAAGAAATCGCTGAATTTTTTAGTGTCATTTGCGGGTAAATTCGCGCTTGATTCGCGCTTTCTACATTTTTCGGCAAAATACTCGTAGTTTTTAGTATTTGAGCCGATATGTTTTTTGGAAGTTTCCAATGCGGATCGAACTTAAGTATAAATTTTCATTTAACTATAATATCTACTCATCATCTAATTATTGACCCTATATTTCTAAATTCAGTTAATATTTTTTTAGACAAAGTGAAATTTTCAATAAAATCTATAGTGTAAAATCAAGTGTTTCACGACACTTCATTTAAGTAACCTTACCAACTTCTAAATACACTATGGCAAAAAGCCACGCAAAACAAATGAACCGATAAATTCGCTATCTTAAAATAAAAGCCTCTTCTAAAGCAATTGAGAAGGCAGGATTTAATTTAACAACATCAGAGAGATCGAATCGAGAAGTCTTTCTAGCGATGTAAGTAATTGGTGCTTTCCTATCTTGAAAACTTTATGGTAAGATTGCTCATCGCTAGTTTGTTGAACGAAGATTTCAGTTGAAAGCTCGCATAAATGATTTGAAAAGATATTCGATTGAAATATTGCATCTAAATTGTAATTTCTACTAACATGTAGATACCTAACTATTCCGTTGGAAGTCAATTTCTAGAATTCAAAAGATATGAAATTTTACAATAAAAACATTTATTTATATTGTTATGAAGATAACACAATAAAAAAATGGCGTAATGTTTTTGTTCTTGAAAAGCTTTCTGACTGTTTCTGTTATTATATTGCTCTACGTTATAATACTTTACGTAGAATGCATCTAATTGCTATAGAAATAACAGTGTGGCTTACACACCCATATAATAAGTCTTTTACACCTTTATTTCCAATTTAAAGGTTAATTTCATATTTTCAGACGGATAAAATAAAAAAAAATAAAATCACATTTCACGCAAAACATACCTAACTAACTACGTCTAACCTAAAATCGTTTGCACCAATTGAAACAAACCATTTTATTCGAGCATGTTCCCTCCATTTTCTATTTAGAAAATCTTCACGTATTCCAAAGACCCTCCTGATCAATTTACCTTCTATTCAATTGTGTTTCAATTGTTCCTGCAAATAATTTTATTGTGTGCTGTTTAAGATATACACTCATACATCATTTATTGTAATAAGGGACGGTCTATCAGTTGAAGGGTAAAGGGTAAATTACATTTATCGATTTTTTGGAAGTAGTTTATGGGAAAGAAATGAATGTGCCTCTAATATGGTAGACTGAGCTTTTGCTTATTTGCGTGTATGGAATGGAACAAATGTTCCCTGTGTTTTTTTCCATTTGTAGCCTTGTAATTAATACTGGACTGGACGAAGAAGGGGAATAAAATGAATTAGTATATAGACCATTGTTTTGTATAGAAAAATCCAAAAAAATGTACTAATCTGGCTTTAGCGCGTAAGTAGAGTAAAAGCTCTATTTTTATTTATGTCGCTTTAAGTTCCTATGAAAATATGCCAATATCATTTCATATCATGTATCACAGAGGTTGGTTTGTTTTTACTCTTTTACCCAGAAACTACTGATTTGATTAGTTGAAATAGAATATAGCCCACAATAATACAGTCTACATTTCTTCTAGCGAGTAAGGCCACGAACCGAAGCTCATTTTTAAATAATACGCCGTCAATCATAGTAATAATATCGATAAAACAACACACAATACTCCATAAATATGTCTAAAATAAATTAAAGAAGCTTTTATAATAATGAAACTCAAGTCCAGATGTAAGAAGACATTATATTTAAAAGCTCGTTATGACCTCTGGGAGCCATATTGCCTTGCCGCTGCTGTACTAAGCTGAGAATCAAAATTAAATTTTATGAGCGTGTTGGATTTTACGTTGTATTATTATATGTTTATTATAATGTTGTTAGTTGTATTATAAGAAACTTTTTTTAATAATTACCTTTGCAGTTAACTGCAAGTTTTTTAGAAAATTAAGTGCTGTTGATTGTGCGGAATTTGAAGAAATGTTGTTTCTACTTCGAGTTGTTGTTTTGCAAATGATATTATAATGACAACGAGGATGATATTCCAAAGGAGATGGATAAAATTAATAATTTGCGTAAATCTGTTCTATTTATAAAAAGTTTGTGCGTTTATTTATAGAAAGTACCTAATATTTAACGATCAAATTAAACAGTTGTTTATGTCCTTATTGAAAAAAGTCAACGATAAAAATATTTATTACTGATTATAATACAAAGAAGACTTCGTTTGTTTTTCAATTTCCTAATCGAAACGGATATAATTCTATCAAAAGCAAAACGATTAAAAACCGTTCAGCTGTTCATGATTTAGGTACAGATAGTGTAACAACCACGACTTTAGTATAGATTTTAATATATCGTGTATCTTTTCAGTCACATCACGCGAACTGCAAGCTGGCTACCACCAGTGGAGAGCTGGTGCTGCAGAGAACCCAGTAGCCATGATGAGGAGCTTCCGTATGGGTGGGAACAGGCCCTGGACAGCAGGGGCAAACCGTATTATATCAAGTGAGTATAACAAAATAGTTTAAACCATAGAATGACAGATGGGATTGTCGAAGTTTAACATTCTTGTAAAGTCAGATTAGGTAATTCACAGTATTCAATAATATGGCCACTTTTTAGATTTTAAAGTGAAACTTTTATTACATCGTCTCAAACTTTTTGGTCTGTGTTGCGCATGTCGCGTGAGGGTCGGCTGCCGAGTAGGTATAAAGCAGTGTTTGGAAAGTTTCACTTTTACCGTGGTTTCATAAAACCACACAACATTTTTTATGAATAGCGTAAACGTAACAAGTGCCATATATGTTTTGTTGCTTACAAACGTAACAAGTGCTTCTTATATGTATGTATTGTTATGGATACATGTGCCTAGTTTATACAATTAGTTTTTTTAATCATGATCCAGATTGATTTGATAACGTATGGTGTTAGGTGAACATTTTTTAATATATTCCACTTTTATAAGACAATCACGTCAATGTAATGCTTTGTCTCATAAACGGCATTGGTAATTGTCATCATTCATACTGAAACTTTTATTTACTTCCTTTTATTCCATCCTATACCGTATACTATTTTATCCATATATTAACATCTAACTAAACGCAATATAAAGAACTAGATTTCCGCCCGCGGCTTCGCCCGCGTTTTCAAAGGAAAGCCCGCATAGTTCCCGTTCCCGTGGGATTTCCGGGATAAAACCTATCCTATGTGTTAATCCAAGTTACCCTCTATATGTGTGCTAAATTTCATTGTAATCGGTTCAGTAGTTTTTACGTGAAAGAGTAACAAACATCCATACATCCATACATCCATACATCCATACAAACTTTCGCCTTTATAATAGTATTAAGATGGAACAAGTATCGCTATAAACAGATAATTCAATTCAAGAAAATCCTTCTTTAGCAATATTGTTAACTAAGCATTTGAACTTGCAAATAATATTTTTTTTCCGCAAATTCCAGCCACGTCAACAAAACAACCACGTACGTGGCTCCAGAGAGCACATCCCACGAGACACCACCAGCGCCTCGTGATGTGGTGCTCGAGCGGGATCCAGAGCTGGGCTTCGGCTTCGTAGCTGGGTCGGAGCGGCCTGTGCTAGTCAGATTTGTGACCGACCACTCGCCTAGTGTTGGAAAGGTAACTTGTAATGTAACCACTTACTCTTGAAACTCTTTAAGCATAGTTTTGTCGCAAACAAGCACCTTTGCTTCTACCTACTGTTGTTTTAAATATGAACGTATGTATAGAGGGATGGATTGATGTATATCTGTTTTTCGGCTTCATCGCTGGCTCTCAACGGCCTGTGCTGGTCAGATGTGACTGACTGACCACTCGACTTGTGTTAGGATGGAATGATATTGAATAGTTGGCACCTATCTTTTATCTAATAACACCGGTTATAATGGTGAAAGTTTGTATGGATGGACGGATATATATCTGGCTAGATTGACGACTGACGATTCGCAGAGTTTTGGGAAGGTATGTTGTTATGTTGGTTGTAAACAGATACTACTGCTATATATGAGAAAGTTTATATACTTAATGGATTTTAATGTCTGTTTGAATCGTGATAGATTCTGTTTATTATAAATGCAAAAGATTGTATGGATGTTATCTACTAATAAAATGTCTGTTTAATTGTTGGTAGATTCTAGTATTATTAATGCAAAAGTTTATATGCATGGATGTATGTTAAACTTATATTAAAATAATATCTAATTGATTCTGGGCAAAACTAAGAATAAAGATAGATATTCTTGTCCGCTATTTTGTACCCGAAAGCTGTTATAAGTTAGTTATCTTTCACTCAACTCTATAAATTGTAGCATGTTCCTGAATAATAAGCATATCTATTGGACAAAACTGTACAGGACAAAGTCAGATTAAAAACTTCTAAAGCACGTAGAAAATGTTTAAACTTTGCAATTGGAAACTTTGTATGTCATAGTCGGTACTTAGGAGCCGGAGAATTTAATTATAATGAGTTTTTGATCATTTTGAAAAAGTTATCATAAATTTGATATTTAGTTTTAGTATTATTATAAATGAGAATCATGAGGCGGGATTCGAACCCGCGTCTTTCGCCTACGAATGTGTATCTAATATGTACATGGAAGTTATGTCGGTTGTGTTATTATAGCATAAATTAAGTCAGTCAAGTGGCAAAAAACACTTAAAATGGAAGTCCATAAAAAGCTTTCCTTCAGTCTGTTACCGTTTTATTGTGATGCAATTCATAAAATAGTAGCAGTACCGTGTTGTTCAAATAAATATACCTACATGTTGTGAGCATATTTAAATCTGATTTAATGTAACTAAGATTCCTTTGGAGAACATAATATTTGAAATTTCTGTGGCTTTCAAAATCTTTTATATAGAAAAAATAGAGAACCACAGACCACTTAATTTATAATGCGAGAAATCTCTTCCAAATGAAGTAAACAATTATAACCTAAAAATTTCCACGAATCTTATATTAAAAATCATAATTTACAATTCCCAGCTCGAACCTGGCGACCAGATCCTCTGCGTCAACGGAGAAGACGTGAGCCTGGCCGCTAGGGAGCATGTCATCTCTGCAGTACGAGCGTGTTCCGACAAGGTCACGTTACGCGTCTGCCAGCCAGCGAGGAGCGGCAACCCGGCGAGGAGGTCCGCGTTCCTGTCTGCTGCTAAACGTGCAAGGTTACGAGCCAGGCCTCCGAGGGTGCGGTTCGCTGACTCTGTGCAACTTAATGGCGCTCCTATGTATCCGGTATGTTTGTTACAAGAGGCTTTTATTTGTCTTAAACTATTAATCGAAATTTGCATGAAAAACTTCATAATATGACTTTTTAATAGGCCAGAAATAAGCCGAGTGGAGATTTAATTCGATTGTATTATATACTAGCCTTCCGCCCGCGGCTTCGCTCGCGCAGGCAAAGAAAAACCCGCATAGTTCCCGTTCCCGTGGGATTTCCGGGATAAAACCTATCCTATGTCCTTTCTCGGGTATCAAAATATCTCTATACCAAATTTCATGCAAAATGATTCAGTAGTTAAGGCGTGATTGAGTAACAGACAGACAGACAGAGTTACTTTCGCATTTATAATATTAGTATGGATTCTAAGAAGTCAATTTTTCCATTCCAGCCATCAGCATTCTCACTCGGCGACCTTTGCCTGCCACCTATGGCGAATGTCCTCAAAGTGTTCCTGGAAAACGGTCAAACCAAATCCTTCAAGTACGACGCGACTACCACCGTAGCTGATGTGGTCACCAGCTTGAAGGATAAGCTCTGCATTACCGCGGAGGAGCATTTCAGCCTTGTTGTGGAACATGTGAAGAGCTTGAGACGGAATAAGTTGACGCTATTGGATCCTAAGGAGTCTTTAGCTAGAGTGAGTAGAAAGTTATTTCAAAAAGGAATTGACTATTTTTTATATGATTTCTCCTGTTCGCTTCACCAGTAGCATTTTACTGTAATTTAGTAGTGATCTTCTGACTTCTATCCAAAGGCATAGAAGCAATATATTTACAGACTATAAATATTTAGATTTTACATACATACGCACATCAAAAATTAGTTGTGAAGTTGCTTTAAAAGCTTTAAAACTATTTCCAGATCGCCTCCCGCCCTGGCTCGCACAAGATGCGCTGTCTCTACCGCATTGTCTTCATGCCGAGCTCCGCAGCCGACCTCGCGCAAACAGACCTCGCGGCGCTTGACTACCTGTACATGCAGTGCTGTAACGATGTGGCCCAGGACCGCTTCGCCCCAGAACTGCAGCCAGAAGTCGCGCTCCGGTTGGCAGCACTGCATATACATCAACACGCGCTTGCGCATAATATGTCACCAGCGAAGTTGACTGTTAAGGCTGTTGAGTAAGTTGATGTAAGATTGTGTTAGTAGAATTTATGATCTAGCAATGATGTCGCAAAGGATCGCTTCGCGCCAGAACTGCAGCCAGAAGTCGCGCTGCGGTTGGCAGCACTGCATATACATCAGCATGCGCTTGCGCATAATATGTCACCAGCGAAATTGACTGTTAAGGCTGTTGAGTAAGTTGATAAGAATAATAATTGTATGAGTAGAATTAATGATGGAAATGGACAAACGTAAAAAAACTGCGGACTTCAGCTTGTACTGTAAAATGGCAAGTTTCTTCATATGTATGATTTTTTTTTTCAATATAGAGCTTTATGAATCGGCCTAAATGCTGCATTATTACGACGGGAAAAGGCACTGAAAGAAATCTAAATGAAAATGCGGTTTTAAGATTGTTTCAATTTATTTCAGACGAGAATTCGGTCTAGAGCGGTTCGTTCCGAGCAGTCTTCTAGAAAGCATGAAGAGGAAGGAGCTGCGACGTCTTGTGGCGCACTTTCTGAAACTCAATGCGCAGATGACGGGCAGTCAGCGGCAACTTACGCAGTTACAGGTAAATATTGAAAAGGTTTTATCCGCACAATTAGCTATCTAATAAACTGTACAAAACTAACGTTAAGAAACAATTGAATATAGAAATAAAGATTACGCCTGTTAAATATGAAACCGGAAAAATAGACGCCTGTGGATATTTTAAAATCCTACTTCATGAATAAAAAGTTTAGTACTTACGTATAAAATAATTCTCAGTGCTTGCATTCTCGTTTAAAAGACAACTTATACTTAGTTTAGTACATAGTAAAAAAGATAAAAACACGAGTCAAAAGTTTTCACTTCTAATATTATGTAAAATAAAAAGCAAACTATCTCCGTAAATTGCTTTTACGTAATAATCATTACAATTGCAGGCAAAACTCCACTATTTGGATATAGTGGGTGGTCTCCCGAGCTACGGGGCTAAATGCTTCAGCAGCAGCAGACCAGAGCGAGTTCTGCTGGTGTCACCGCGCTTTGGCTTGAGCCAGATCGTTGGCAGAGGGAACTCTGTGGTCAGTATAATGTTATAATGTACGTAGACCGGGAGATACTGACACAAAATTTCGAGTCATTTGTAACAGGATGGCGGTTCTACAGGGGTCTTAGTACGCAATGACAAAAAGAAAAACGATGGTGTGAACGCTGGTACCGGCGGCTTAGTCGCGTGGGCGTTAGTCGAACTCGTCGGAAAATAGCGAAAGTCAAACGATTTGTAACAGTATGGCACTTATTTTTCCTGTAAGTTTGAGGATCAACAAATATAAATACAAAATTTCAAAGATCTATGTGTTGGAAATCTTCACTTATATAAATTAATTATAAATTAAGTTTTCAAGTATGACAGCACTTTTTCCCCCTACTAGAAGTATGGCAAATATAATAATGGTCACATTTTATCAAATACTCTCCAAAAATCCAAATGCAATACTGGTACAAAAAGTTTGGCGAAATAAAAATTTTTTGCAGATTTTCGGCGGTATGGCGACCATTTGGAATCGTCCGAAAAGTATGGCATGGCGATTTTCGTAAATGGCTGCACGACGATAGTTACCTGTGCAAAAGTTAGCCTGGTACAAATGGTTGAATAATTGTTTTATTTAAATCAACACATTCGCGTCGGTATGGCGGGCTGTAAGTCACACCGGAAAAGTATGGCATGACACTACCGCCTACTTCTTTTTTATGGGCTATCGGTAAATTCTAAAATTTTTGTGTTACAAATCGTTTGACTTTCGCTATTTTTCCGACGAGTTCGACAAACGCCCACGCGACTAAGCCACCGGTACCAGCGTTCACACCATC
>CAJQZN010041801.1:125275-157117 GCA_907164685.1 Colias eurytheme | reverse complement strand
AACTTTCGCCTTTATAATAGTATTAAGATTAAGATTAAGATTAAGATAAATGATAAAAATATTATACGAATTGACAACTAACAACTAACGAGTAAACGATGGACGTTTTTACAAACATAATCTAGCCAAAAAATATTACCTATATAAAAAAATCAATAAATGCCATAAAATGCTCTATATTTTAAAATTGTGTTTATACTTTTTCGTGTTCTAATGACTTAGCTCATTAAATTGATAATTTTATATAAAATAATAATAAATCTTCTTTTATATGAATCGGTGAATCCGGTCTAAAACACATTAAAATTTGAATTATTATCAGTGCCAATATAACATTATGCATATTATTGCATAAACTTTTATATGATATAATTTAGCAAATGGTCTTTGTCATAATAACCTCTTTCTACGTAATAATAAATTAGAGAAATTTCGCAAATTATATACAACTATTTATATTATTTTTAAGTTTTAATTGAAGTTTGTTTTAGTTGTAAATAACCTTAATTTAGTAGTGTGAATCTAATTATGATAATAAAGTAAAGTTAACAAATTTCAATAAAAAGAATGGCATATATTTTAGGGGCCCTGCAATATTTTTATATATTTTCTATTCTAATTTATTATTATAAATATGTGCAATGTGGATTCTTAACTATCTTGTACAAGAAAAAGTACACCAGAGCTCTGGTAACAAATTAATCTAGACTTGTGAATTACCTACCCACTTGAAAGTCTGGTATTTTTTTACAAGATGGTGTTCAAGAAATAAAACATCTACCCACTTACATTTTCCCTTGGCATAATTTCCTTTGATTATAACCCACTTGTATTATCATAATATTTCTTATCTACAAAGCGTCTTGCAATAAACCGTTAGCTTTGCAAATTAATGAAGCGTTTGAAGTGCTTTTTAATTATAACAAAAAACTCCATCATTATCTTGGTATAAATGCATTCGAGATAATGAATTATTATTGTCTCATAAGTAAGTATTAGCATTACTTTTACATATTTACTATTTACGTTTTTATTCAACAATCTATTGATCATATTTTACCATAAACTTTATGTTTAAAACTACTTTTGATTCGTTTCTTTGGTAATAACATAACAAATGGATAGCCCGGTCAGAAAAATAGCTTTTACTATTCTTTCCCGTAATACACTTAAGGTAAATTGAAAAAAACTGTAAAGTTCATAAGTTTAGTGCAGAATCCTATACTTAAATTTCCATTGATTTCGCTGTTTTTTTTGAGTTGTAGTGCCATTTTTGAAAACACTTATTGACCAAACATAATATTATGTGTAAGTTTTTAGTGACTATTACCTTACCTTAATAATATTGACCTAGGTCATTAGAAGGCCATCCGGGGAAAATGGTTCCCCGTTCCCAATAGAATGAAAAGACACTTGGCGAAAAATTACCCTCATAGTGTGGCGAATTTTGATCACGTTTTAGCTTGATGACACTATATTGATGGTGGCGGTTAATGGCGGTGACTTTTTCGATAGAGTGTAGATTGTATATTCGATAGAGTCTATATTGTATCGAAATAATAGTCAGGGGTGTCTTGTCTAATACGGAGTTTCTGTACAGTTATTGTACTTAGAGTAGCTACTGGAATGCTATTGTACCTATCTATACTAATATTATAAAGCTGAAGAGTTTGTTTGTTTGAACGCGCTAATCTCGAGAATTACTGGTCCGATTTGAAAAATTCTTTCGGTGTTAGATAGCTCATTTATCGAGGAAGGCTATAGGCTATATATCATCACGCTACGACCAACAGGAGTGGAGCTACGGGGGTGAAACCGCGCGGCGCAGCTAGTGTGTATATATGTACTTAGATATTAATGAAAGAAAAAATGTTCAGTATGTTTTTCGGTAGTAATTATCAGCTCTGCTGAGTTTGAAACAAGACGGAATTATGTAAAAAAAGTACAAGTAAATGTCTCGTTTGGTTTAACTTATTTTCTTCATAACAGATCACATGTAAATGCATGTTACGTTCTACCGAATGCTTTCATGATCAATTGTGTATAATTACCGATTTACATACTAAATACCTTATTTACTGTGAAAAACGCCGATGAAATCGCTTTTTGCTGACACGCGTCCAAGTTTACATGATTCCTGTTCTTCTTAGAAATTATATTTAAATTACGTAATGCTTTGTTCTCATAATTCAAACGACAAATAAAATTCAATTATGAGCTAGTTTTGCACCCGCGGCTCTTTGCTTGCATGCATTTCACGTAATCCCGTGACAAACTCCATACATATTTAGATCGCCTGTTTGTCCCCTTTGAAGTTTAGCTCTCATAGTTCAAACTACAAATAAAATTCAATTTTTAGCTATAGTTTTGCACCCGCGACTTCACTCGTATGCATTTCACGTAATGCCGACACGCCGTGACAACTTACTATACATACATATTTAGATGCCCTATTTGCCCCTTTTGAAGTTATATTGCAAAACTAGTGTATAGTGTGTCACTCTCCAAGGTTATACTCCAAGGCTTACCTTAGAGAATACATAGTATACTATGTCATTTACATAAACTTCTAAAGACTGTTAAATATTTAAAAAATAGCCATCTTAAAGTAACATGTAACGAGAAAAGAAAGTGAATTTGAATCTGTTACAAAACACACTATTGATGAAATCTGCTTACGATGAATCTGTAATCATGATTTGACAATATTATCGACGTCTAGATGAATAGAAAGTGAAGATAAAAGTTACGCTATTGGATTAATGTTTAACACATAACATTATTTTATGTGTATAGCTTTCTTGGTGACTTGCTTCCTGAAAATGAGGAAGTGTCCATTTTGATAGTTTTGAAGGCTTCAGGTAAATGGCTTTTTTGTCATAGAGTTATGAATTGCAGCTATAAACACTTGACTAAAAAATAATGATAATAAAACAAAATCGAACGTAAGAAAGAGTTTTTGTAAAAGAAAGATAGAGATGAATAGAATCTTTACAATATTCTTAGACAGAATACCCTTTTTGTTAGTACGAATTGCACAGTTTTTATATCATTCTTCGGTCAGTTAATTTTAAGACGTGTGTTCGATGACAAAAAATGCAATTTTATTTCATATTGTATAAAGTCGATGAACTTTGATAAAAAAATATAGCCATCACGCCAACGCATATATGAATAAGCAATTTAGAATAACAATTTTATAGTGCACTCTTTTGAACTATTTAAATGTTAGCTTTTTAATTTTGCTCTGATGAATTTCATAAAAATACATGTATCGAAACTTGGAATATAACACTACAAAAATAATTCACGAAAATTAGTACAAAAACTGAAGCGTAGAGACAACATTGCAATAATAATTACAATTTAATATTTGAATAGTAGCAGTACAAATTAAATCGATTTAGGGCCGATTTTTCAATGCTTGGATAAAACTTATCCGTCTATTAAAGTATTACACGATAATATTAAAATTTTTTTTTTTTTTTTTTTATGTTATGGGAAGGCAAACGAGCGGACGCACTGCCTGGTGGTAAGCAGGTTGCGTCGCCCATAAACCATAACAGGGGTTATGGTTGTTGCCTACCAGGATTAAGGGATTTGGAAGGAATTATGGAGAAAGGGGCGAGGATGGGAGGGATTAAGGATAGGGGAGGAGAGGATGGGTAGGGGATAGGAAGGGATGTGGGCCTCCGGACCCCTCACTCACCGTACGGAACGCGACAGTAAACTGTCACTATGGCGCCGATATTCTGTGAGGGTGTGGTACCTTCCCCGGTGCGAGCGTGGCCCAGTTCGTGCCGAAGCATGCTCGACTCCCACTCCAAAATGTCATGTAAACTGTCAAATACGGGCAATTAGAATACCTACGTTTTTAAAATGGTAGTTTTATACATTAATACAATCTAGCATAGCATAGCATATCTATAGAATTCCTACAGGAAATACTTAAAACTTCCCTTATTCTTCCTAAAAAAATCATAGTTCTCTTACCATTGTGGCACCTTTATTTTAAAAAGTGATTATGAAAATTTGTTACCTACTCAAAGCATGTAATAAAAATCTCGTGTAATATTTATAAATTAATGATGTAAAATATAATACAATGAATTAATTATCTACAATTCTACAGATAGACAAGGCGTGATAAGTCGCACCGTAACTTGCAACTTCTTATAACAGTAGCTTCGTGTTTTAATGTTTAAAACCGAAAGTTCACTTTCATTGTTATTTAAAAACTATTTTATATAAGGAAACAGTGTTATATTGAAACCTGTAATTTTTTTGTAGAAAAATAAAAATAGGTTAGGTACCTAATTATGTAAAAATAGGTACGAGAGACTAAAATTAATTGTGAAAATTCCTAGTCATTACAGTCGAGTCGTTCTGCGAAGTAATGTTACTATAGGAAACAGAAATAAATTTGTTTGTGTTTTTATCCATATTACTCCCTATGATTGGGTACGAATAAAATTTCTAACATCGCCCTGTTGCAAAAAACAAAGTATATTATGTACCCAATAAATTTTATATCCATTACAATTTGCAACATAATATTATGAAATATCCTATAACCTTTAAAATAATGGTCATAATTGTATGATTCCGTACATATCCATAACTGTCGAAACACAAATCGAGGTTAGTCAATAAATACTATTAGAAAACAATAATACGCGTATTAAATTATAACTAATGTCGGATTTAGATGTTAATCTTTTAATTGTACAATCCTTTATAATCGTGTGTATTTTCTGACGTCTTCAATATTAGCCAACCATACTGTTTATAATATATTTGTTTCTTCTTATTTGAAAATTAATAGTAAAATCAGCGTTCTATACCTTCAGGTTGAAGATAATCCAGATCCTTAACAAGGAAAATCGAATGGGACTTAGCTAATAAGGTAAAATTATTATTATATAATAAATAAAAATCTTATAATCTATCTCTATTTATCTTAACTATCCTATCCTATCCTGCTAATATTATAAATGCGAAAGTTTGTGAGGATGGATGTATGTGTATATACGTATGTTTGCTACCCTTTCACGCAAATACGACTAAACCGATTACAATGAAATTTAGCACACATACAGAGGGTAACTTGGATTAGTACATAGGATAGGTTTTATCCCGGAAATCGCACGGGAACGGGAACTATGCGGGTTTTTTCTTTGAAAACGCGGGCGAAGCCGCGGGCGGAAAGGTAATTAAACTAATACTATATAAATAATAAGATATTTTATGTTGAACACATATTGCTATTTTTACTATAAACAATTACGTAAGAGTGAAACATAATTCACCCATAGAGAATAGACACTAATTACAAATAACCCAATTTCCCTTGAAGGTCCTTCCTTGGTTACACAACTTTTCCCTCTCCACATATGAAACTGTTATAGCATATTTTCACGCACCCAATTTCCCGTGATCCAAATTATCGGAAATGTATTCAATTAACAATTGTTCACGATCGATCTGTAACACGAAACGAACTCGATTTCAATCCCATCTCTGTCGCGTGTCTCGTGTTCCGTCATGGGCGATTAGCTGCAATTGTGTATAAATTGCGATATAATGGGCCCTCTTCACAATGGACAGCGTTGGCCCAACAAATGATCGTCCATTTTTGCCGCCACTACGTCGTGCTTGCCCTCTATACTATCGTGATTGCCTCTGCTTGCCCAACGCTGCCCATTGTGAAGAGGAGCATAAGAAACGTCACTTATGGAAAACAAAAGACGAATTTGGTGGTGGAAGGGTGCTTTTTCACTATAGATGTGCGAGGGACGTGTTTGCAAAAAACCAATAGTATCCTTCCTAGAAGTGCCCTTATAAAAAGAACCCTTATATGTAATCTAAACCTTGGTAGGGGTAACAATTGCTCTAATAAAGTCAAATATGATTAACTGGGTCGTTTTTAATTTGAAATAGATAACACATAATAATATAAGTAATATAATATACTTAAGTTAAAAACGGTCTTCCGTTTTTAAGGAAACACTCGTTGAAACTATTGTTTTTGAGAACAGTTTTCTCATCTAAGCAATTTTAAGGAAAAGGCTCATTAAAAACTGTTGTCGCCGTTTTCAAAAAAGCTTTCTTCTCCGTGTGAATTTAAAAATATTTTATATTAACACATTATAACGCGGTAGTAAGTGCATTTAATATAAAAACAGAAGCAAAGATAGTAAAAAATGTTCCCGGAGAAAGTAATTCACATATTTCACATGGTCAGATTATCATACTTCCATTAGATAATTAACCTTCTTTGTAAACAAGCAGTTTTCATTCTTACTAACTAATAAACAAGAAAGCAGTTCCACTTAACATTTCTAAAATTTGAAAACAAAAGCATTGATGTTGTTAAAATCTCATGTTTGTTACAAATTACAATAATTATTATTGTTAGGATTGCTAAGGAAAATTAATCTTAAATATTCATTTGCACTTAACGAAGTTAGAAGAAATACAAGCTTGAAAAATAAGGACCTATGTATGTCTGTTGTTTTAAGAAGGATGCTTTTTGCCGCACTTCAATTTACCTATAAACTTCTTTAAAATCCTCAAAAACTAATGTAAACAGTCATTTAACACATTTTTTACACTACTTTACAAAAAAGCGCGTGTGTGCCGAGCACACGTGGCAGAAGTGAAACTTCTATGGCAAGATTCAAAGAAAACAAAATCGTCACCTTACTCCATGACGTGACGGTATTGCCATGACGCAACCTTGAAATATTAGTCTCAATGCGCCTAAAGAAGTTTACCTTCAAATGAAAAACAATACTGCCGTTAAAATAAAAACTAACGACGCTATCCAAATTCTCAATTATCATTCAACAAGAAACTGTTAAGTAAAGGTTGAGTTGACCTCAAATCGTAGAAACCGTTGACCCAGTGCTGTCTAACAATGCCTTGTTTTAGTGCATCTTTTGAGTTCACAGCGCAGCGGTACGAAACTTTCGTTCTAGTATATTTCTTAATTTGTGTGATTTTCTAATTGACTACCTCTTTATTAACAAAACAATTAGCAATTTGGTTTGTCAAAGTTTATATAACTACTTATGCTTTTCTATTCCTATTCAAAAACTTTGGCTTTGTAGATGTAGATGACTACGGAAGGATTGCAAGCGTTTCCCGCTCTACAAGTAATATTAAAAATATATGTATAGTGAAAATACTATACACAATACAAGGCTTCATACTCTTATTATTAAGTTAATATGTACCTACTTATAATATAATACAAGAATAAATCTTTAAATATGCCTCTATTATGTTCATTGTTAGGTAGATATGTTTATATTGTATGCTGAAAAATAAAAAAATTTAATTCTTTATCACTACATAGTCCCTGTATGCTTAAATCTTTAAAACTACGCAACCGATTTTGATTCGGATTTTTTCTAAAGATAGAGTGAGTCACGAGGAAGGTTTTAGTATATAACTAGCGGTCCGCCCCGGCTTCGCCCGTGGTACCTACATGTTTAAACTATCCTATCTCTCAAGTTGGATCGAACTGCACATGGTGTACGAATTTTATTATAATCGGTTAAGTGATTTAGGAGTTCATTGAGGACAAACATTGTGACACGAGATTTATATATATTATTAAGATTGATTAGGTTTTAGACTAAGCAGGCGAAGCTGTGGGCGTAAAGCGTATTTATATAAAAAAAGAGCATTAAGAAAGGCAGCATTTATGGTTAAAGCAAAGTTCTTCCTTTTAAATGTTTCTATAGTTATAAGTTACGTACTTATTCTATCCAATTAATAATCAAACAGAAAAATTGGGCAATTGTTTTACGTGCTGAAATTTCCTTCATAAGTGCGTCTCATAGACGAGGGTTACTAACGACGAGACGGGAAGCATTTGTATTGAAGCACGCACGTGACTAATACAAATCGTATCACGTTTATCCCCTATGTTATGTCTGTTTTGTTTTTGTGCAAAATACTTGACTTATATTATATTCTATTATATTGTATATCTGTTGGTCTTGAAGTTTTATGTAAGTATGGCAAACGACATCATTATCAATTTGGCTAAAATAGTTTACTCAAATCGGTCAAGCCGACTCGCAGGAGTTTGGTCACAAACTTCTCCTTTCTGTGAGCTATTATGTATTCTTATGTTTGACTTAATTAAACACACACAACACAAAATACACAAAATTATAATATAAAAAATAAATTTAAAATTGTCTATACGACAGAACGAATCTTTTCTTCGATATAAGCATACAAAAGTATGTACAAACAATTAAAATAACTCTGAAAACGGGTTAAACCTGAAGCCGTACGCGATTGAGGTTAGAATTTACTTAGAAGAATAAACTTGTTAGAAAACATTGTGCCCTGTATTTTAACATTATTCAACTCTATTTCCTTGCGATGTTTGCTCTACAATTTACTTGTTAGTGTACAATTTCTGAACTCATTTTATTATTGAATTAAAATATGTTTATATATTATAGTAAATAATGTAGAGACATAGTACCTATAAGTACAAGCTTCTATATACTGATTAATATTTGTTGTTGTCTGCTTTAGAGACTCTACACAATTGGTAAAAATGAGCCTTAACATGTTGTCGTCAAAATTCGTTTTAGTTATTATAATAAAATATAATATTGCCATTGAACAAACATTTTCTTATTTATTTTACCCTGTATTTTAAAATTATTCATCTCTATTTCCTTGCGTTGTTTGCTCTACAATTTACTTGTTAGTCTTATTGTTAGTGTACAATTTCTGAACCTATTTTAAATAAAATTTATATAGAGCTGAATTTATATATTTCATATATATATAGGTATCTTAGATATATATATATAATCTCGTGTCACAATGTTTGTCCTCAATGGACTCCTAAACCACTTAACCGATTATAATAAAATTTGCACGCCATGTGCAGTTCGATCCAACTTGAGAGATAGGATAGTTTAAACATGTAGGTACCACGGGCGAAGCCGGGGCGGACCGCTAGTTACTTAATATATATTTTGTTGTTTGTCTATTTTTAGAACCCACATTATACTACATTAAGATAAGGTACATTATTGAAATATAATGTCACTTTGGATAAACATACGAGTTTATCTTATATAGTGTTATTTAATACAATTTCTTTAGTCAGTAGACAGGTACTTGGCAAGATACGTTGTTCCGGCGTGACGTATATGACTCGCACTTGGCCTATATTTATTTTTAGAGTATCTTGAACCTGTCCTATAAAAAGTTCTGAAACATACACTATACATTAAAATGTAGAGCTGTATCACAAGCTGTATCTATTTATACAGTGTCAGTATTAAAATGTCACATTTTATTCTAATTGTCACATATTACTCACATCTGTCATCTTATCTGTACTAAATACCAAAACACTCAATAGATGGCGCTAGGTGGGTATTCGCATGTTCTATATCGCGCTATTGAAGTTTATTTCCAAACACACAATTGATTTGAGAAATGTACCAGCGGACAAACCTTGGTGTGACCATTGACAAGACGCTCTCGATGCGGCCCCATGTGAAGAACGTAGTTGCCCAGACGCGTGCCGTGCGGAACATACTCCGCCCCATGCTAGCATCTCACCTGCCTCTCCGTACGAAGCTGTGCATCTACAAGGCGTACGTTCGCACGCGACTCACCTATGCGGCCCCAGCGTGGTTCGCGTTAACCAAAGAGACAGACCGCAAGTCGCTGCGAGCGCAGCAGTCGCTAGCGCTCCGCACCATCTCCGGAGCACCACGCTTCGTACGGAATCAGGTCATCTCCAGGGACCTGCGCATGGAGAGCCTGGACGACTTCGTTCGTCGCCTGAGTTCCTCCATGTTCGCGCGCGCCGACGGAGCGCGATCCCAGCATTTGCAGGGCATCGCGCCATACCATCGGCGACCGCCGGACATAAGAGGCCTACCACGTGACCTAATCTCCTAGGACACGACCGCTTCCTCGCCGCTGGCTGATGGGCGCCCCCCGGCACCTCGCCGGCGGGCCCGACCTCGCTAAGCGGCGGGTGGCTTCACCCACGGACATTCCTCCCTGCAGCAGCTAGCAGATCGCCCGCGATACCACGCGGGCTCGATCGCACTGCAGCAGGACACTTCCCGGACACGACACCTCGGACCATTAGGTCCCACCCAGTGCCCCGCCTGTAGTTGCAGGCGGCGTTGCCACCACTGAAAGGGGCCGTCGCCCCGAACAGTTACCCCGAGGCCTGTGAAGGCCTGCGTGGAAGACCCCGAGATGAGATGCCAGCGGACAAGACCTTACTTCATAGGATCATTTCTATAGTAAGCTCTTCACGAGAACTCTTACATTATGTAGGATCAGACCAGCCATGATGAGGAGACGTGGCGCGGTGCCCTGAGCGTGAGGCGGGCGGAGTCAGCTGGCTCCAGCCCTCGATGATCGTTCATCCCCTGCTTGCAGGGGGCGTGGGGTGCTGTCGCTGTCTGAGTGGCTTTTTTAACAAATATTATAAACTATCAAAAGTCAAAACTAAAAATAGCAAACTCTTACGTGTTTTAAAGAGCTATTATAATAATATAGATACTTGGTGGTTTTAACAACTGTTCAAAAATCATGACAATAGAGGTAATTTCACCAAAATTTGCCTACAATTGAAATTTAAAACTCACTTCAATAATACAACAAGTTTTATAGTAGAGCCAATTTAATAGGCAACATTTGACGTCTATCAATTTTATCTTCATAGGGTGGTAACCTGCTTAAAAACATCGATTAAAGTGAATTAATCGATACGGACTTGAAACATTTGTCAATCGAACTTGAAACACATGTCAATAATTTATGATAATTTTTATTCCCAAGTAATCAATGCATTCGATTCTAGATGTCAGATTTCGATTTTTAGAGTAACGTCTCTGGTATTTAAAAAGAAAAAAGGTTTATTGACACAAAATTGTAGCGACGTCAGTTCTTTAAATCAGAAATTGTTCATTATGTTTAGAATGGTTTATCAGTAAAATCAAGTCCTAAAATTACTTCTATCGGTCATTATTATTATAAGTATGTAATCGTAATTGAAAAAGTTAAACAAATGTGCAGTTCTAACAAAACGAAATATCATGTTATTGTATGTCGTGGTTACTAGGTTACGTTGTTGAATTTTGTTGAACTGTCAAATGTTGCCTATTAAAATGGCTCTACAATAGTTACAAGACTTGATATGTTGAACTTTTAAAAGTTATGTCTGTCTGAACCTGCAACTGTATAAGGACAAAAAAGCATCGAATGAGAGTGTTTTGTTTTTTATATAGTTAAACCAGTAGCAAACATTTTGTGAGTAAACTACTTCAATAAAAACATAATGAAATTCAAAAGCGCAAACATGTACAAATAACGGCAAGTTATCAGCAAATAAACGGTTTTAAAATATTTCCCGCATAAACCTCAATACGATTATCACGACTAACTGTAAAAGAGGTTAAGAAACTGTACTGTATATCCACATTGCATAAAGTCAGAATATACAGAATTTTATAGTCGCATTTATTTTGAAATGTTTGGTCGTTCGTTCGTTTCAGCCGTGGGACGGCCACTGTTGGACAAAGGCCTCCCTCAAGGATTTCCAGTACGACTGATCACCGGCGGCCTGCATACAGCGGCTCCCAGCCACTCGGACCAGGTCGTCTATCCATCTTATGGGAGGTCGTCCCACGCTTCATCGCCCAGTACGTGGCCTCCATTCTAGAACCTTTTTGGTTTGAACCCATCGGTTCTACGGGTTATGTGCCCTATTTTGAAATGTATGCTACGTATAAATATTATAATTGCTAAGTGCTGGGAATAAAAGCTTCACCAAATAATTTGCTGTCGTCTATACTCATGTAAAACATTAGAAAAAAAATATTGTCAAAACACAGATCGTCGAATGGGATTCAGGAAAGGGTTAGGATTAAACTAAGAAATGAATGTAAATTAAAAATAGCTCTTTGAAATACCAAGATAACTTTGATGGGGTATATTTTTTTTGATTTTAGGAAATGCAGTTGTTTTTGTTATTTTTCGTTTCTTAAAAATAACAAAAACAACGTAGTTCGACGTAGGTCTGTCTCTTCTAATTTTGACCATTCCGAATCAATTAAATTCGAATTCGTGCAAAGCAATAGGAACTGACTCCCTTCACTATTACACTAAGAGACTAGACTAAACAAAAAAAAATAACATTATCTAGTGAGGCCAATAGAAATTGCAACAGATACCAAATAAATTACAAATATTCTTAATTTTACTAATGAAACAATCGTACTAGCAGAGATAGATCCATCGATCCTATTTTCATCAAACAATGACAACATTCAACAAGTGATCAAAAATTTGATTGATTTCTCAATTTACTAGTCATTTTACACATCACCACTAAGCCTCTACCAGTGAAGGAAAACATGAAACATCGTGGCATGCCAGAACGAGGACTGTGTTCTTGCATTGGAAACATAGCTATGCTGATTGATATCTGATTACTCGAGGAAAATATCCTCATCATCATCATGATCAGGCCATATACGTTCCAACTGCTGGGACACGGGCCTCCTATGTGAGTACAGGCCATAATCCACCACGCTGGCCAAGTGTCATGTGGGTGTCACATGTCGTCGAACTTTTTAATTCTTCGACATGTCGGTTTCCTCACGATGTTTTCCTTCACTTCGTTCGAGTAGTGGTGATGTTATCAACATGCACGCCCGCCTGGTCTCTTAACTGAAACTTATCAATTTGAAGTCTGGGGTCCTCACCACTGATCCACCACTGTACTTGGAAAATATAATTGGATTAAGAACTGAAACAATCTCGATACCGAATTATTCGCTCTTGATGTCACGAAGCGAATACATATTAGGTATGTAAAATATGTAGTCGCATTACATAGAGGCATATAGATATACATCAGAAACTTTTAACCCTTTCTTTGCATGGTTAATCATGATATACTCTTAGATTATTTGATAAAGTAATATCAGAGCAATGAACAGCGCATTGCGACTAATTGTAAATTGTCTGAACTCATTGTTTCTCCGAAAGACAAACACGGTTCATTAGGCAATGCTGTTGTGAAATTTGAAACTCACGCTGAAAATGTTTACCGTAATGACAACCAGTTGATAGCCTGGATTAGGTACTAGGTAGTAAGTAATAGTAGTATTACGTGTTTATATTTTAGATATTTTAACGCTATAAAATTTAAGTGATTCACAAATCTTTAAAGATAAAAATATTCTAGGCTAGTTTTTTTCGGCAGTTCAATATAGACAGTTATTTCCGAGTCAATCTTTTTAATTATATGTATATTAAATGCATATATTATGGCATAGCCAAAAAGCTTTTGCCTACGTTAAATAACGCTGAAAAATTTTTAAATTTCATAAAGATTAAAGAATATCAATTTCACCAAATCGATAATTTTATAACGACACTAGCGTATCAAACTATATAGGTAACTACAATATATTATGTACTAGGTTTCCGCCCGCGGCTTCGCCCGCGCAGACAAAGAAAAACCCGCATAGTTCTCGTTCCCGTGGGATTTCCGGGATTGCGTCATTTTCCTAGGATAAAAAGTAGCCTATGTCCTTTCTCGGGTATCAAAATATCTCCATACCAAATTTCATGAAAATTGGTTCAGTAGTTTAGGCGTGATTGAGTAACAGACAGACAGACAGAGTTACTTTCGCATTCATAATATTAAGTATGGATAGTGTAATTTTTGCATACATCAGTGGCTAATTCGTCCATGCTACCACGTTATGATTTTATCTTATAAAATAAAAACACGCACTTATGCATATTAATTAATTGTTTAATTTTATAATTCTTATATAATTCCGGTCTTCCGCATACATTCGTAATGTTCATTAATGTTATAATAATTTTTAAATATTATGAAAGTTTGTTTGACATTCTTTCACTAGGTACTAAAGCGTATAAACTATTTTTTTTATATAAAAGAATGGGCAAACGGGCTTGTGGAGCGCCTGATCGTAAGCGATTCCACCGCCCATATTCATCTACAGAGGCTTCTGCAGACTGCAGATGCGTTGCCGTCTCTTTGAGATGGAGGTACACTCACTTCTTGAAGACACAAGTTGTAACCATTAGGAAATGTCGCCGCGGGCATGCTTGTCGATAATTTGGTAGTGCAAGGTATAAAGTTAGGATAAAATATATTCTTTAATATTGAATCTAATAAGATAAATAATTTTTAGGAAGTATAATATAAAAGTAGAACGTTTTAAAAATTATTGATGGAATTTATTTTGTACTAAGTAATCAGACTTTATCAAACAAAATATCGAGTAGTTCCATATTAGTTTATTTGTCAGTGAAAGTGCAACTGTCACGGATATAACGATATTATAACAAGAAAAACCATATAAAATTGAACTAAATATGGCTCTACATCTCAAATGTACAGAACTAATCAGAATTAACACACTTGTTTACCGTTTACATATAAAATACGTGAATTTCCGCTCTGTTAGATAAGATAAATTACGAAACTAGATTACTATTTTGGAGTTTAGGAAGTGAATGTTACGTCACATCGGCTACAAAGAAATGACTATAAAAAATATTCATAAGCAAAACGTGAACTGTTTTAGTGATTTATTGTGTGTAAATGTTTCACATGCGATAATGTCTTTCGTATGTTCTTACTTCTTCAGTGAAGTCCCATGTCCCCTAGTGGGGTAAGGGGCAGATGCATTATACATCTGTTTCACTGATCGATTTTCTTCTTCTGTGTCCTACCAGACCGAGACATTTTTTTTTCTTCGTCTCCACCGGGATTCAAACCTTGGACCCCTCGGTGCTACGCTTACGCGTCAACCACTGTACCAAGAGGCTTGTTGTTTGTTCTTAATAAACGAGGGGTTTATTCTGAAGCCTTATAAATCTTATAGATGCCCGATTATGTAAATAAGAGGATGAAAAAATCTTTACAAGCTTTTCCATTGTTACATATATGCATAATGTATTGTAATTGGCTTAATTCATGCATTTATAGCAAAAAGATACTATTCTCGCTACTCATGCGAGTTTTTTATTTTTTTAATAGAATTTAACTACCGTAACAATGTTGCATATGAAGATCTTAATTTGCATGCATATGTTAATCATATTAAGTCATCTGTTGCAACATAAGATGGTTTACGTAACGAATAAAAATTAAAAGTAGATTAGCATTAAAAAAATAAAACTTAATAAAGATAAAAGTATATCTAATATTATGTATCTTATTATTAGATAATTAAAATAAAAAAAATATTTGTGTGATGAACTCAATTATTTGTTCTTGGGTCTGGGTGTTATTATCTATATATACATATGTATTTATTAAATATTATATTTATCGTCGCCTAGTACCCACAACACAAGCCTTAATTGAGCTTAATGTGGGACTAGGTCGATTTGTGTAACTAATAATGTCCTATAATAATAAAAAAAAAAATATTATAAGAAATATTTGCCAATAATAAGATGTTTTTGTTACTAATTATTTATTGATTCTATATCGCAAAATATTTGCTAATGATAATTAGTGACCTAAAAAATTGTAATTTGAATTAGATCAAAAATGTAGGTCAAAAGCTTCGGTAAATAATCCACATCCAATTCATTAGCGTCCAAATCTCAGTACGGCCCAGTTCCGAAAATTTTGAACTTGCACTTTCAATACTTTCTCCAATTGGTCAGCAGTAACCTTTCTTTTCGTGACGTCACTCGATTGTGGTGCTTCGGGCCGTGTGTTGCGGCTTGCAGTTACAACGCTGCTCTTAAGCTGGCCGGTTTTGCCAGACCAAAACGCGGTTATATGGTTCTGAGTGACGTTTGTTATGGTTGTTTTTGTTTAACAGTTCTGATGGGATAATGGGATATCATTGAGGTGAGTTGCAGTGTTGAAGTTTGCGTGCACGCAGGTGTAAGTTTTGGGAATTGTTTTTTTGTTTTTTTTTTTAAGATTTTTTAGATTTATTTTTTATAAAGACGAAAAATTTGCGTGTGGTAAATATTATATATATAATAATGAATAATGTTTTTAATGCAATGTGTGTATTAAGTTAAAACTATATATTATATATTATGTACTGCATTATATTTTATATTTATAATTTAAGTTATAAATTTTATCACCGTTTAAGTCGTAAACAATGCGCATTCATGAAGTCTACATTTTATTTATATATTTTACGTCAGTTACCTACATTTCCGAGTATTTTTATCACATAAAAAATGATTTATAAAAAAAACATCCATCAATTTATTATAAGTTAAATAAATAAGAGTATGATCGCATTGGGTCATGAAAAAAAAATTTTTATATTATACATACAGTAGATAGGTGCCTTTCAAATATATTGACATATGTAATTAGCATATATTTCGTAATTTATCTACTGAAATTTGGTCGATAATATAGAAGAAACTCGTTATATTTATCACCTAATTTTTGCGCCGACGCACTTGGTTGCCGGTTACAATAAATTCTGAAGTTGTCAATTGAAATGTATATTTTGTAGTTTTTATCTACATTTATTATTTTAATTATTATGATTGTATGTTTGCACGTGAAGGGAACAATGCCTTTATAGATGAACCTTTAAAGAAAAAGTTCAATTTTAAAAAGCCCACTGTAGAGTCACAGGCATAAGTTAATTTATGAGACGCCTGTGTACATATTATATAATATTAATATAGATATAATATAATTAAAGCCTAAATATGCGATACTCTACCAGTCTGCCGGAGATGTCACGTGGTTTTTGATATATAGCCCATAAATTACTGAGATTCGGGAACTGAGATGCAGACCGTACATTACAAAAGTTTGACATAAAAGTTTTTAGAAGTACTCAGCTTCTAATCTAGAGTTATAAATGGTTGCTGATTGTGAGAAAAATAAATTAAATATTCCTTATAGGTAAATGGAATATTATAACCCTCATAAATGTAAACATAAGGATATCTTGTCATAACGTTTATGACATGTAACATGTAAAATTACTTAACATTAGAAAAAAATACAGTCGAATTGAGAACCTCCTCCTTTTTTGAAGTCGATTGAAAAGTAAAAAAGCCTATCAAGTATCAACTTTATTGAATATGTCCATGTCTATGTCTATGAAAGAATAAGAAATAAACGTTATTTATTTATTTTATTTATTATTTAACTAACTTAACATTAAAATAATATGAAGTCATATTAATTTGCGTTAATTCAATTTTCATTGCATGCATTCTTGTAAATTTGTAACTAGAACACAACTTTGCAAAATATTGCAAATAGCACGAGTTACATTTAAATATTTACTTTGTCAATTTATATGCATAACCTATTTCTAATGACCTTTCACCTTTGTTACGTTTTAAGCAAAAAAAATACTATAAAATTAATATTATGCTTGACACAATATACTTATATGCAATTAAGCAGTGTAAAAAAAAACAAATTATTGCTCTGGCATATTGATTGATCCCTCCATAAGCTTGAGTAGTTTTGAATTCAATCACTGATGAAGATTAAGCTATGCATTTACGTAATTTTTGAGAGGTTAAAAAATACCTATAGTTATAAGCTGAATATACAAACTTTTATGTTCATATCCTATGTGTATTTACCTACGCAATGTTCATGTATAAAGAACGACATTTTCAACTGCAGAAATCAATCACTAATCACTAATGGATAATGGATATCTTGATAATATAATGTATCGTTATTATTTACGACTTTAAAAAAACAAGAATTCTGTATGAGACAAACTTGCAGGCATGATATGACAGAAGAAATTCATAACCAAAGATGTATCAACATTTTTTACATGAAACAATGTAGGGGATTTTAATTGATTCATAATGATTAACGAAAATACATACAATGTTATATTGTATCCAAGTAGTAATTGTTATTAAGATTCAAGTAGATAGATTGATCAAATAGTAAAATACATATTATTATATATACATATTATAAATTGAACAAAGTTAAACTTGAGTGATTCAAGAGGAAGGTTTTAGTATATAATTTATTATGTTTTAGACAAAGCGGGCGAAGCCGCGGGCAGAAAGCTAGTTAATAATATTCAAATGAATAGTTCTGTCTTTAATTTAGCAGGAGTATTATTTAAAAACATAATAAAACATTATAAAGCAAGCCTTTATTTATTTAATACCTAGATTAACTTTATATCGGATCACACATTTCAACTCTTATATAATACGAAAACAAACTAAACGTGACATTTTTCTATTCGGTTGTAAATCTATTAGCTGCAACGAGATTAAAAACCACTATATATAACCTATTTACGTCATGCATTTTACTGTACATCTAACGGTGTAGAACTTGCCTAGAAAATTGCTCTCAGCGTATGTGTAATGGTCTTTTTATTATGTAATATCGTGTGATAAACATTAAATAATGGATATGTTATATATGTTTAAGATATTATTAATCATAATATAGAGAAAAAAAAATGTATGAATTATAATTTCGCAAAAGGTTATGCAAGTCTATTTAGTGTTTACTAGAGTTAAGATAATCATTCATTAGGCGGTTTACTAATAGATTTCCCCACTTTAAAAAAAAAGGCGGTTTACTAATAATTGTATTGTATTAAATTAGATAATATTTACTAGTAAAAGACAGAAAAATAATTATAACTGTACAATTAAAGAAAAAACTAGGCTAAAATATTCAACCAAAAAATATATATTTTATAAGTTATTTTAAAAATTCATAGAGTTCCAGTTAATGCACATTTTGTACACCAGTTTAATAACCGCTGATGTAACACATGAAAGTATTTGCATATTGCAAGGTAATTATTTGATCTTATCCTAAAAGATAAAACCCAAATTCCATATATTATAATAGATTAATGCAGTTATATCTACCTGTTCATTAGAACACAGAAGCAATTAACCACTTGCACTTGCAGTTTATCTCCATCAAGCCTAAAATCGTAACAAAAAACAAATGAACACACTATAATATATACATAATAGTATACTTTATATGAAAAAATTTGCGTCTGCTTAGCCGAGTCTAAAATTCTGAGGAGATAAAAACTATAACGATATGCGAAGAACCACCGTCTACTTTTATAATAATATTTTTAAGCCTCCGAAAAAAAATTGATCAGCATAATTACAGTTTTATGTACTTTAAAGTTGCAATTATTAAAAATTCTATCACAACTTTTAAATTGCGTAAAGCTTAAGATAAAAACTTTCCAGACATCTATACAGAATTCACTCTATTGCTACTTAAATTTAACTATTACAGACTCAGATTACAGATATTATAATTTTCGTTAAAGAAAATTCACGAATCTGAAGATTGCTGCTACAATTTCTTTGAAGTGAAACTTCTTTAAGAGTAAAATTTCAAGGTCGTGTCATGGGAATACCGTCACGTCATGGAGTAAGGCAATGATTTTGGTATCTTTGAATCCTGCCAAAGAAGTTTCACTTCTGACACGTGTGCTCGGAACACACGCTCCTTTTTATTTTATTATGGTTGCACCATGCTTAAAAAGTCAAATGCTTATATTATAGCGATTTTTTTATTAGAGAAAATAATATTTGCTATAACATATGCTAAGACATACAGATATTAAGTGCATCTGCCATAAAAATGACTGCGAATTATCTATTTTCTATTTCCATATATCGAAAAACAGGTGTTCACAATTAAATCCATTTGTCTTACGCTAATATGATTATCATTGGCTCCCGTATAATTGGTCACGAGATCGATGCGCTCAATTTAATATATTTGTTCGTGCTAATCTTAATGTTATGAAGTTATGCAACGATAAATCAATATCTTCTGTATGTTCGCACTATTGTTTCTCGATACATATACGATTACAGGTATGACACGAGATTTCGCCGTTGATTTAATGTGCATGGCAAACACACGCATGATCAATCGGGATTTAAATCCGTTTTTTTATGGATACCTATGTTTGATAACGAATGACAGAAAAGCAGCGGCAAAACATCAGCTTATTTTTGTTCCCAGTATCTTTATAAATGTGGGATGTTATATATTTGGGATTAGGTACATACTGCTGCCTCATTCCACACAAAAAGGATTCAAGATATATCAGTGCAGTTTATAAGTATTAATTACCTATTACTAATGACTACTGAGTGGAATACTCTTGAATCACAATTAATTGTCAACATTACTAGAAGAAATGGTTAGCTATTGTAGGTTTATAGGCAAATCTATATTAATGTTATAAAGCTGAAGAGTTTGTTTGTTTGTTTGAACGCGCTAATCTCTGGAACTACTCGTCCGATTTGAAAAATTCTTTCGGTGTTAGACAGTCCATTTATCATCGCGCTAAAACTAACGAGTGGAGCACTGCGGGTAAAACCGCAGGCCACAGCTAGTCTATAATATAATTGCAGTAATTAAAGTAGGTACTAGTACAGTTTTTTACCAGTTATTACCTACTATTGTTTTATAGGAAAAACACAATTAAAAGAAACGTACCTTCTATTCTTAATATTGTCAGTCACGTATTAAGACTATAAAAATCTTTTATGTAAATTTTTATTGACGACATAATATTTTGTTATATAGGTACCTGTCATTGTTTGCATGCTTCCAATAAACCAATTAAAAAATTTAATAGCATCACTACATAGTAAACAAAGTCGCTTTCTCTGTCCCTATGTCCCTATGTATGCTTAAATCTTTAAAATTACGCAACGGATTTTGATGCGGTTTTTTTTAATAGAGTGATTCAAAAGGAAGGTTATAGTATATAATTTATTATGTTTTAGACAAAGCGGGCGAAGCCGCGAGCGGAAAGCTAGTAGATAATATTATAATACTATAGTAATGTTTAGATGTTACTTCACCAATGACGCAAGAACGTCTCGTACGATTGGATTAAATTTTAAGCACAAACAGTTTATAATCCCGATAAACAAGTAAAGTACTTTAAACAAGACTTAGTCTGAGCTAAACTTGGGCAGCCAGTAATAGATAATTCAGAAATTTATTTATTTATATATTTATTTATTTACAAAGGATAGCCAACAATTGTTAACACTAATTATAGACATACAAGGAAAATACAATTTAACATATCAAGTGCAACAATTAATTATAGGCTAACACCACATGCAATTAAAAACGGTTATGATTTAAAGAAATAAAAAATAATAATAATAAAAATAGGCGTAGGGATGTGACGACCCCATCGCCCCCGGTTGGCATATCTACAATAGATATCCCAACCGTGCAGTCAGTCATCCCGCAGGGCACCTTGTGGCGAGGTGTCGGGGAGTAGCGACCCCGCGGGAACCGAGCGCTCCCGGGGGAGGCCCCTGTCCTCAACTCTGGACTGTCCCAGTGGCAGTTCGGAGTGAACAATGACGAGGTTCAGGATCCCCCACCTCTGGCTTGCCTTTGTTGGCCGTCCAGAGTGGAGCCGCCAGAGCTATATGCTCGGGGGTGGAAGTGTCTAATGGCGTAATAGCGGGGAAACCCGCTCCGGGCCCGCGGGCCCGCGATGGTGAAACCGGTGCCGCACCTCTCTACACCCCTAGCCGTTCAGCTGATGTTGCCCCCTTGTTGCCATTCTCGGTGACCTTTTTGGGAGCCCATCGACCGAACTGGCGAGTCACCATCTGCCATTATTTTCAATTTTTAATATTGAAAAGGCAGACGTCCATAGTCCCCATAGAACCAATATAGTTACCAGTCCATCTAACACCCCCTTCCATAACCCAGTTTTGTTCATTTCCATTTTTCTGCAATAGTCCTACATTGGCCGCGGACTGCCCAGGGCTGTATCTCTATAGTGCAGTCATGGGCAGGCTGCGGCTGGTGTCCCACAACACATTAAATTCTCTAAAGGGCCTCTGCGTGTTGGACCTGTGTCCCCACGTAAGCCTCCCAAAGGACCGGTTATCTTCCTTCTGGTGGTACCCGTGTATTATGGAGAGAGACATAATAATAAAAATCTTTATTTATCCAAACCTTCAATTACACTGTGTATGTCACTCATTTTATATATAAGCACAATACTTAAAACTATGGACATTATCGTCTAAACTAGGCCGAGCCTGTATCTTAGACGATAATATATCTCCAATATGTAATATAAACTAATTATTCACAATAATTCTATGAAATAGTATGAAGAAGTTGCTCTTATAATTGTATGTCATGGTTATAATCTCATCTATTGCAAAACTGAGCTTTTACTTCGATTTTTGCGTGTGTTTCAGTAATTTGAAGTTTCTTTTGAGTAACTTTTATATAATTTAAACCATGCTCCACACGCGAGTCAATTTACGTGTGAGTTTACGGGTAGAAATCGATTTTCATTAATTCACAGCCCATTGACCGCGAAAGTACAATATTATGTATTTTCTCTTTTAATTTGTCATTAAAGTATGTTGTAATTTTGTTATTTTATTGATTTTCTGAGAGCCTCAGTGAAATTGTGCGCTAATCGTCCATGTAATTTACTTTTATCTTCTCTTGCTTTCATGAGTCATAAATTTGACATGATTACTTTTTAATCTTTTCGCTCATTGCAAATGGTCACAAATAACAAACTTTATTAATTGAAAAATAATAATTAATCTGATTTTCTACATTCAGCACCAAATAATACAATTATAAAATTACATAATTAGTCGATAGTTTGCAGATTATGTTAACTGTATAGCTAAAGAATATAACATTTTAATTCTTACATCGCTCCTACATACATTGACACATCGTTTTAAGTAGTATCATTTTCATTCGTTCGTTAAAATGCATCCTGTTCTATCCGACAAATATAACAGTTAGACGTGAAATTTTGTAACTCCAGAGAGGTCTGCTACTCTTTCATGCGAAAACAACAGACTGGATCTATATAGCACTTTTAACAGACATAAAGTTTCTAGAAGCATAGGCTACTTTTTACCCGCTTTATTCCTTGAGTGAAGCCGCGATCATCAAGTCGTATAATATATGGATGTTGTTATCTCCAAGTTAGCAAGATGTAACTGAGAAAAGGGCATTCAACTTACACTGACATGCATGGCTTAATGTACATAAATGAAGCATGAACATTACATACCAATAACCGTAATGATTTTGATCACCACATTCTTAGATTATGTCGATATTCATCTAAATAGAGGGAGCTATTAATTATAGGTGCATATCATTCGTGATTTGACGATTAATTCTCGAGATATATCTATGTCATAGACAATCACAGCAGTATTTATGAATAAGTATGAAGTATTCATGAATAAAAAAACTATAATTCCTATCTTAGTAACTTTTTAGTACAATCTAAAATACTACGAACTTTTGTTATCTTAAAACTAGATGGCGTTAAAATTTCCGAGAATAGGTACCTACCTGCCTATGTTTTGTTAATTCGTCATACATAATGCATTTTACTGCAATTTACCAGGATTAGAACAGCATTAATGATGAAGCATTTAATGATTTAACTTCCAATACTTATCTTCCTTTCTACCACAATTGTTGGTACAACAACCTAGCCACAAATAATTTTATTATAAATTATATGCTTAACATAATTATTGTCACAAATAAAAATCTATGTGCTCCAAGCCATCTATAGGTACGGTTAATTATGACGTAATGTAATAATTGTTACTTGGAAAACGTTTATCTATGTTATATTTATGATTTAAACGATTTAATAAGTGAGTTGTATCGTGTCATCCTCGAAAGCACTTTTAATCTTTCTTGTAAAACCTAACTTCTAGTTTTTAATAATAATCTTATGTAATAACACTTTTTTGGATATTTATGTACAATGTATCGCGATGTTGGGAATTTTTACCATTGGTTTGCTTTATTTTAAACAAAACAATATACAGAATTTTGTCATGGCGTCCCGCTTTGTCACGAAAACATGGTCACGGTAGTTAGGAATCTCACGCTGTTATTTTCTTATGATATAAAATTTGACCTACAAAGATAAGAGATATAATACCTTTATACCGTTAACTTCACATTCAAGAACTGCATTAAACGTTATCTCAAACGACCGTGTGACATTAAATGCTAAAAACAATAGATAAAATGATTGTTTCTTAGAATAAATCAGTAGGTAATTTTTTTTTTAATTTTTAAAAACATTCCATTGATTGAATCTGAGTCGATTGGTTTTTTTACGTAGGTATTATTGTTAAAGATATTTCTTTTTATTATATTTTTCTTGATTTATTTTTATTACAAACATTAGATTACATATTAAGCTATTAGCTTTCCTCGGCATCGTCTGATTTCACTCCAGATATTTTTTTGTCCTAAAGATCTAATATAATTTTTAAAATCAGTTGAGTATTTTTAAGCTAAATGAAACCAAAGAAAAATTCAAATCTTTCCTATTTATATTATTACCTAGTATGTTAATATTATGCTCAGCATGCATAGCATACCTATCTGGGTAGTTGTAGATACGGTTAAGAACACCGAATAATCATGATAAAATAGAACTTACCTGGTTAATATTCAACGCTAAATGGTATTTAGGTTTAAGTATATAATTAAAATACATATTTTTTGCATTCTGGATGACTTACTACATGGACGTAATAACGCGGAAGGAGAGCATTTAACTGACAATAATAACTTTCACTGAGAATTGCAATGTTTTGCCACATTAATAAAATAAACTAATTTGCGTGGAAAACACGTTTTTAAAATTTGTAAAACGTGGTTTAAATCAACAATCAACACTATATTACGTTATAAGAGTTAAAATTATCGGACTAGCATGAGTTCTTTATGAATATAGATAATGTATAAAGGAAACTGCACATTACCATATCTGGCATTATTCATATACTATCAATAGATAACGTCTTTAATAAAAGCCATATAAATATTAAAAAACCAAAGTCACGACAGCACTTTGATCAATGTTACTCATCACATCAAAGACAAATGTAACGAGACCAATCTTATAAAAACCCGTATAAAAAATATAGCTATTGTCAATTTTCGATAGTACCTAATGATTCTAATTTCTAGCTAAGCCATAAGCATTCTAATTTCTCAAAGCATTAATCCATACTAATATTATAAATGCGAAAGTAACTCTGTCTGTCTGTCTGTTACTCAATCACGCCTAAACTACTGAACCAATTTGCATGAAATTTGGTATGGAGATATTTTGATACCCGAGAAAGGACATAGGCTACCTTTTTTTGCGAAATATGTAGGGTAACGGCACCAGTGGTCAGCCTCATAACAGCTTTTTGAAGTTTCGACAATTGCCATTTCTACAACAATCGTCGAATAAAAAAACGTACAACATGTATGGATTTATTGTTTATTGTAGTTTCGAATCAACGTTTATCAAAAACAATAATTCTCTTAGTAAAATATATAATTAATTTTAAACAAAAAATGGCCCAGTGGCCCAGTGAACAGCCTCTTAAAACCAATAAACAGCCTTGTTGAACCCAGTGTTCAGCCTTTAGTAAGTATAACTAATAATGAGATCAAAATAAACAATGTTATATGAAAATCAACTATATTAATCACATTTTTATAGCAACGATACACTTAGCACAAAAAAATGTATATCGCACATAATACAAATATTATTTTTAACATACTATTACAATCTCTTTGTGTCTTCTTATTTTCTAGGAACTTCTTAATACTTATCATAAAAACAGCAATCATTCTTTTTTTTAAATTAGCGATATTAGTTTATAATATTATGTCCTATTGATGTATCTATAATCCACAATATATATAGGTACTAGCTTTCCGCCCGCGGCATCGCCCGCGCAGTCAAAGAAAAACCCGCATAGTTCCCGTTCCCGTGGGATTTCGGGATAAAACCTATCCTATGTTCTTTATCGGGTATCAAAATATCTCTATACCATTCAAATTGCAAATTGGTTTCATGCAAATTGGTTCAATAGTTAAGGCGTGATTGAGTAACAGACAGACAGACAGAGTTACTTTCGCATTTATAATATTAGTATGGATATAATTATAATCAACCACAAGAGGATCTCTTTCGGAGGATTTCTCTAGAGGATACTGTTGTCTTGGCGGCATTTTTAGCTAAAAAAAAAAGGGAACAATAATAACTTTTGGATATGAATACACATAATACCATTATTTCAGGTAAAACTTAACTAACATGAAGACTAACTTATAGATTTAAACACAAACATTCGCATTTATAATTAAAATATTATTTCAATAACATCGTGGCTGAATACTGGTTTTCTAACAATTAGGAAAGAATCCCAGTAATCAGCCCCAGGGGCTGTCCATTGGATCTTTCATAAAAAATCAGTATCCAATGGTCAGCCCCTCAAATTTTTAAGTAAAAATACAATATTTTTTATCAAATTTCATAAAATTAAATGCTCTAAGTAATCTATAAAGTTATTATCTATAAAACACAATCACATTTCATACTAAAATATGTTATTTCTCACCTTTCAAAAGAGCACCATGTGAAACAAAAAATATTGCGGACATGACACTTCTGCTCTTGTCGGCGGACAGCACCTGTACGAACGTGTTTACTTCTCTCCCCTGACCCCCTGCCGCTCCTATCGCGTGATGCATGAACCAATAACGAAACAGAGCTTCTATTTAAGTGCGCGTGATTTGGTTATTTTGATTGCAGCGATATTTATGGCCAATAAACAACGCAATAGGCTGATCACTGGTGCCTGGCTGACCACTGGTGCCGTTACCCTACCACGGGCGCAGCCGGGGCGGACCTCTAGTAAATAATAATTAGTGGCAACATAAAAACGCACTTATTATTATCATCTTAAAGTATCTATTTCTCATAACGCATAAGATGATCTTTATTTGATCTCTTTTTTGCTCTCCTTTTAATGCAATCATATTACTTACTAAACCATAGTACTTCTATTCTAAACGGTATCTATATCAAAACAACACTATTTCATTACGTTATTGTAACGTATCTGAGCAAAATTACCGTGACGGTAAGCAGTCACGGGTAACTCATATAACATTTTAAATGGAAGAATTGGATATGTTGCAGGATGTGTGCACATTTTAAATTATTTTAGTATGTGACAAAATATGTCGGTATGACTCGCCTAATGTTACAAAATGTTTGGATTTTATGAGTTATCTAAATAAGTACTTATAAACATATAAAATCTGATATTGTAGTGCAATATGATCTTTCAATATTGTCAACTGTTTAATTGATCAGTCAATCCATACTAATATTATAAATGCGAAAGTAACTCTGTCTGTCTGTCTGTTACTCAATCACGCCTGAACTACTGAACCAATTTGCATGAAATTTGGTATAGATATATTTTGATACCCGAGAAAGGACATAGGATAGGTTTTATCCCGGAAATCCTACGGGAACGGGTTTTTCTCTGAAAACGCGGGCGAAGCCGCGGGCGGAAAGCTAGTATGAATATAAAATATTTTTAGACCAATATCAATAGTTAAAGATAAGAAACTTTTAACTCAAGTTTTCTTCTTGTACAATACGAATATTAGGTATAGAATACCTATATTTATTTAATTCTAATAAAAATGTATAAAATACTTTTCATAATAATACAGGCAGCTAAAAGTAGACAAAAAGAAGCCGAGATAATATGCTACCTACAAATTTTCCACATTTTCCTGGGTATGAAAAATTATTTATTAATATAATATTATAGAATATTCCATAGTCCATATATCACATAACAAGTACATGTTACCTACATACATAATCTATAATCCCACGAAACATCGCTTACCATTTTCCTAACTGACCGTTGATTGTTGTAACAGTTACATGCACAGTAAGCTATACTTTTGTGCTTATTTCTTAAGTTATTGCTTGTGAAGATGAATTGGTTTTTGCAATGCTATTACGTTTAACGATGTTTTTATATCGCGTGTGTTGTGTAATTATTATATGGAGCTTTGGTTGGATAAACTGTTCCGTTAGAAGATTAGTAATAATTATAAAACCATTTCAGTTTATAAACACGTACTTAGAAATAATATAGAGATAATTAATAAGAACAACTAAATCAAAAATGTTGAAAGCAATTCGAATTAAACGTCATGATAAAAAAATTGGGAGTGAAAATGTGGTACGTACCTAAGTATAAAAAAGAATTGATGTAGTGTACTATGTAATCAATAAAAAAAATATGTTTTTACACACTATAACCATAAGGCATAACCAATATTAATAATTGCAATCTTTTTCAGAAAAAGATGAAAAGTCAAGAAAATTTTGTATAAGATATGACCTTATCTACATATGAATTATTAAACTCAAATTAAAAAGTTAATAAAGAGTGAAATTCAATAGTCCTACATATTGAAATATAATGATTGACATATCAAGCACAAGCTAGCGGTGTAATAAAATTAATTATTGACTTTGGACGTAGCTGTAGGTGTATTGTAATCAAGAGAATAGATATGCATAGACAGACATATATTATAATCGCTACAGTGTATAATAGATTATTTTATTCTTCATGAATATTCATATTATACTCACACATTTATAGATATAGATAATAGGGAGTGCCCTATAGATTCATAGGTACTGTATACATTTTTAACTGACTTCAAAAAATCAAGAGTCTGTGATTCACAATATTTTTAAAGTATTTTCATCGATTCAATATGCAGAAATTTTGCGAACCTGATTATTGGCCCATGGACTATTTTAAATTTTTGCTGTTCACAATTTAAGTATAAGTTGGTTTTATATGAAATATATCAGTTTTACCTGTTGAATACTTCATATCTCCAAGTTTTAGTTTAATCAATTGAAAACCTATCACAATTTTATACAGGCAGATATATCCTGGCGTACAGCTAGTTGATTATAAATATTTCTTCTAACAAAATGGCGCCCTAACTCATTTAGCACTAAACATCGCATCAACCTATTAATTTTCTCGAAGGAGTGACGTTAACCGTTACTTTATAACATAATGAGGAAGGCAATCATTATAATTAAGGCCAAGATCTTGACAAAAACAATATTACGAATACCGTAGTTTATTGCTCTTACTGTTTTTAGACGTAATTATATTAGATTAGGATCATCTCTGGTTCTTTAGCATTTATGATTAAAGTAAAGAATGGAGAATAAATATATGAATAATGAATATATTTACACAATCTTATTGGTTTACTTGGATGGAAAATTTTCTGGTTTTCAAATGTTTATCTATAATTCGTAAATCGTAATCATCATTCGATCGTCAAGAACGAATCAGAGACCGTATTTTTTTTAATTTTTAAGGAAATCACAAACATACTGGAGAAATAAAGGCCGCTGCATACGTGACGGGATTTTACCCGGACGGGACGTGACGGGAAGTTTTGGAAACATCGTTGCATACAAAATGTATCCAAATACGCATATGTCACGGGAACATCGACGGGACGGGAACGTGGACGGGAAAAATATCGTCGCCGACGATGTTTAGCACGTCCCGTCCCGCACGTGCCCCGTCCCGTCCGTGATTTCGCTACGTATGCACAGTCGCTCCGTTCGTGCCGGAGAGATTAGTAGTGACGCCTTCCAAGTATCGAAAATGGACGACGAAAAACTAATCGAATGTGTTCGCTCATATCCAGCGTTGTATAGTATAGCGAACCCACAATATTTAGATATTTAGATATTGTGGTATTCCTAACTATACTTAGTCCTTTTCACCTATGATGATTCCTGTGACACTTCATCGTGTTCTGAATTACGTAGGTATTTTATGTTTAAAATGCCAAAATAATTTTAGTGCATAATATTTTTGTTTTATGGCGGCATTATTACCAAAAATATAAAAATGAAACATCTTAAGCTTATAAATCAAAAACAGTATTGTTTAGTTTAAATTCAAATTCAAATTTCTTTATTTGCAGAATGTAGATTATTACAAAGATGTTAATGTTTTCTTGACGGTCGTAGCTTCTTCGTCATCTAGAGCAATAGCAATTAAAGCCAATTCTTGAATTGAAAAATCCATCTTTCGTTGTTCACAACACTAGCACGTTAGATCAGAATCACGTCACGGTGCGTATGCGTTTGCTCCACGTTCCCGTTGTGAACGAGGCAATCACGTGCCCGTCCCGCTCACGTCCCGTCCGAGGTATTTTCCCGTCACGTATGCAGCGGGCTTTAAACGTGCGACGTGGGTAAATGTCATTTAGTAAATTCATCATTAGTTCCTCGTAGTTCATTCATCAAACAAATCAAACATTTCAAACGTGGTTCAAACTTCAAACTTCAATGTAATGTTCATACTTCATTGACAACATGACATGACATTGACATTAATTTGACATTAATTTGACATTAATTTGACATTAATTTGACATTAATTTGAGACTCGAGTTGAGCCAGGGAAATATAGTATATACTACCTCCTATTCCTACTCCTACTCCTACTTCCTATTAATTTTAATTAATATTATAAATGCAACAGTTTGTGAGGATATTTGTATATGTGTTTGTTTGTTACTTTTTCACGCAAATACTACTGAACTGTAGTCTAAGCGAAACTAAGCGATAAGTCACGGCGCGACATTTGCCGATTTGTCTGTGGATAGAGCTCGGGTTTCTATACAATCGCAAATTAAAAAAAATATAAGTTGTCAAACGTCAGGCATGAGGCATAATATGTCGAGCATAATATGTCAATGTCAAAAAATTTGAATTTGAATTTTTGTTGTTTGGCTTTGAGATATCGTTGTTTGTTTTGAATATTTATTAAATTTCATGAATTCTCTAAAACTAAAACTCTTTAAAATCTGCTGATGACGTCTTGGTACTAGTTGTAAGGACTTGAAAACTAAGAAAATCTAAAAACCATGTCGGTCATTGATAATGTCCTCATAGCACCTTGGGTTGGCCCTACGTGTTACAAAAACAGTTTAACTGTTGTCGTAGTTTCTTCAAATGTTGATATTATAGAAAATATTTCGGAAGCCTTGATAGAAGTGCACGATAGAGTGAACTTACGTTGGAAATTAGCCGTTTTAAGGTGTTTCAACCTGGAAGATATTGCGAGGCAGTCGGATGTAACAGGGAAAATGGATATAGATTTTGTTATAATAGCAATGGATTCGAGCCGTATTTCGTGTATTGAGTGGGTCAAAAATGTGTTGGACCATGTTCATCCTGACTTGAGAATTCGTCGAACTGTGCTAGTGAATGCAAGTGGGCTTCCAGTAAATGCTATGGCCGTGAATGCAAGTGAGGTGATATATTTTTGTAAAGAAAACCGGTTAGATATGTTAAATGCAAATGCTTTGAAAAAAGATGAAACTAAGAGCTTAGCCCGAAGACTGTTGAATTACATTGAAGTGTCAATTGGAAGTAAAACGGGACTACCCAATATAAATGTGTAAATCTAAGTTTAATTGTATATTCAATAAATTTTTGACGTTTATTTTATGTATTATTTTAATTTTCCTTATACCTGATTGATAATTGAACAACCTAATATGATTTTAACATTATGAAATGACAAGTTTTGAACATAACATTAGTATACTTAGAAGTTTTTCCCAGCTCCTTAATTTTTGCTCAATGCTCAACAAATATTTCTTACTCATTGCTCATAGTAGTTGGCAAAAGACCAAGCGATAGGACTACAATTTAGACATACTTTTTTTTATGTAAAAGTTGTGTGCAATAAAGTGTTATCTACTCTATTGATTCTATTTTTGAGGGTTAAAAAAAAACAACCTTAATCACATTTAAAATTATTTATTATACTTCAATTTTACTACAAAATAAT